>RJWJ010044964.1:0-11948 GCA_004363605.1 Indri indri
CTTAGGAAAAGGGTTTCTCTCTCTCTCTCTGTTTCTCTCTCTCTCTCTCTCTCTCTCTGTCTCTGTTTCTCTCTCCCCCCTAGTACCCCACACTCCCTTCTTCTCTTCTTCTTTTCTGCATTTCTCTTATCCTCGTCCTCATCCTCATCGTCCTCCTTCTCTCTGTTTCTCTCTCTCTCTCTCCCTCTCTCTCTCTCACTAAACATGACCATGGAAGAATGTGTGGGCCTTGAAGGGAGCCAACTAGGGAGAAAAATAAGTAAACAATCAAATAAACAAACACCATCACACACAAAGAAGGGAAAGCTAAGAGAATCACAGAGAAGAGGCAGATCACTCAATTCCATGCCCAAGACCCACCTTCATTCTGACCTTCCTGCCCCGTGAGATAACATTTTGTTGCTATTTAAGGCATGTTTCTATTACTTACAGCCAATAGCACTCTAACTGGTACACAGACCCCCAGTAAAAGTCTCTCATGGGGACTAATGCCAGTGAAAGTTGATAAAAAATCTATTCCCTAGCTAAGGATCCTCTGCAGATCCCCTGGGACAGAGATGCTTGTGGGCTGTGCTTCTGTCATAACTATTTCCTCATTCTTGTCCAGAGCTCACCTGAACCATCCCCCAAATCTGCCAGAAGGGCTACACTGGTAGATTACATGCATATTAGGTATGAACCCAAAAAGGCCAAAGTCATCCCTTCTCCCAACTGAAAATACCTCCTAAAGGTTAAAGCTGGCCTTGCTTTAGTGCTAAAAATCTCCACCCAACACATTGTGGGATCAAATTAATGAACGTTTCAGTGAAAGGCACAATGTAAGCACTCAGCAGTCATGAGAAGGCAGCAAGAGCTGTGGCATTTCCAACCTCAGGCAATGATGTGTTGAACCTGCTGCTATTCAGCTGGCCTCAGTCTACACAAGCCCTGTGGACTCAAGTGGAAGCCAGCACACCAGGGGACAGGGTGGGACTTACAGACAGAAAGGAAAGAGGAAAGGGGCTAGAATCCAATCAACTTCTGTTTCAAGGATGACACATATTCCAGGCTCTTAGTGGCAGCTGGGAGAAAACTGAGCTCATGTGATGCTCTAGCAACAACCAGAACTCACCTAGGACCTATCTTCCTTGACTCTGTGTTGAGGCAGGAGAAGGAGGAAAAAACAAGCCCAGAGGATGAATTTCAACAGGGAGAATTTGGAGCTCCCCCAAATCAGGGCAGAGGAATAGGGAAAACTGAATTGCCGTGGAAATTAGCCTGGTTGCCAGGGAAAGAGAGCTGGACTTAGGTTGACAACATCTAAATCTAAATTCTGGACCAGGCATTTAGTAGCTATGTGATCTTGGACAAGTGTTGGACTCTGTAAAAGCCACAGAGTTATTGTGGGGATTTGATGATGCATGTGATCTTTCTTAGTGATTTAAGGCACTGATATACGAATATAGCAGATTTAATGCAAAGCCAAAGAGTGGGAGGGATTTGGCCCATGGGCCAAGGCTGCAGGCCCCTCTTCTAGTCTTTCCCTCCAGCCATCCCATTCCGACCTAACTGAGTGACCTCATAGAACATCATCTCTCGGTGTTTTCTCCTTCTATCCTGCTTCTGAATTTCTATCCCACTTAGATTAGCCCCTTTCTTAAGACACCCACACTATCTGACTTAATATTTACAAATAAATATTATCTCCCGCACTAGACTGTGAGCTCCCTAAGGGAGAAACGTGAGGCCCAGGTGGGATTTCCTCTGTGTCACCCATATGCTTTGCACATAGTGGATTGTTATTGATGCCCTCGGACAATGCTAAGGCTCTAAGGGCTGTCTCCCTTTTGTTAGCTTCCAGACCTGCCAGAGAGAATATTGGACTTCAACTTTCCTTCAGGGGCTTGCCTACTATTGCAGAAGCAATAAGGAATAATAGCAGGTGTCAGAGTAATAGGAATGCATCCATGTTTGATAACCTAACGGGTAAATACCCAGAAGATTAAAGCTATCCTAAAAAAAAAGCTCAGAGTTGTTTTAGTTACCAAATGTCCATATCTCCAGCAATACATATTTTCCTAAAAGTTTATTTTATCTCCCCCTAAAATCAAAAAGTCTTGAGGATGCAGTAGATAAAGTAGTTTGAACACTGATCTCAGAGCTGGTTTGAATCTTTCCTCTACTACTTACTAACTCTGTGACCACACGAAAATTATTTGACCTCCTGAGTTTAAGTTTCTATTCCTGTAAAATGAGGATAGTAAAAACATCTCCTTCATGAGAATTTTGTGAGGATTAAATGAAACAGCAATATAAAGTCCCTGGTACAGAGGCTGACGAAGAGGACACCCTCAATCCATGTCAGGTAGTATCATTATTAGCATTACTACTTCTATACCTATTAATAGTGCCAGGCACCTGGCTTTCTAAAGAGCCTTTAATGTCCACCATTAGCATTTTTACCTTTCTCCCCCAGTTTCCTGCCTGCAAAATTCTCCCAGGAGTCACTGGGGGTCCATCCTCACTTCTCTGCTAATGGTATCGAATTTATACCTCCTTGCCAGCCTCCTGCTACACTGAGGTCAGCCCTGGAATTTATTAGTGTCTCGGGCAGACGTTTTCTACTCAGCCCATAAGAACTTCCTGAATCAAAATTTGAATAAGCCTGAGGTCTTCTGGCTCAAAGTTGACAGCCCTGCTCCCTTTCTAGATCTCATTTTCTTAGGGTCAGTTCTGCATAGTTATTGCTTTTTTTGATCAAATTACCAGCACATGGATAATAACACTTACCCAGCACTTTTCATCTCCAAAGTGATGTAAAGGCCTCCACATCCATCTGTCTATTCAGTGAATTTCCCATCCTTAATAAAAACAAGTTTCAAGCACCAACTTCAAAAGCTGATGCAGGCAAACCCGCCTCCCAGGGAGCAGGTGCACTGCATGCATATTAATGTGCAAACATCAGAAATGAGAGGCAGGGAGGAGACTTCAAAGGCACAGGATGTGGAGCCAGAAGATAAAGATTCTCTGCACAAATTCTGACTTCAGGCAAGTTATTTAACCTCTGAGTCTCAGTTGCCGGGTGTGTGAAATGGGGTAATAAATATCCCTCATCCTTATCAGTTTGTTGCACTAAATAAGTAGATAATGACCAAAAAACTGATTTATAATATGATGCGGATGATATTTATTCATTATTCCTTCCCAAAGGAGCCATTTTTTCCAAATATTGGGTCCCTATCAATAATTCCAGAGGTTTGCTTCTTCTTCCCAAACAAAATATTCCAAAGTTTCCTCTCCCTCCAAAAGAAAAGGGGAGGAAAAACCAGGTGGTACATTCACTAAGCAGTAATACGAACAATAACTGACTTCGATCATTTACAAAATTCCACACTATGTAAAACAGAATTTACATAATCCTCAGAGCAGCCCCATGAGACAAGTAGTATTATTACCTACATTTTACAGATGCACAAACTGTGACATTTACTATCTTGCCCACATTTACCCAGTAAGGAGGGGAAGAGCCTATTTTCTTAACCAACAGTTCTCACTGTCTGGTCCAGGAACCCCCAGAAATATTTCAGGAGAGTAAGTGACAGCAAAACTATTTTCATCATAAGACTAAAGTATTATTTGTCTTTCTTCCCCCTCATTTCTGGCAAGTGTGCAGTGGAGTTAACCAGAGCCTAAATGACATGTGACACCACAACAGACTGAATGCAGAACCACATAGGAAAATCCTGCTGCCTTCTATTAACACAGAAGAAATTTGAAAAAAATGTGAAACTATGCCATTTTTTCTTTTTTTTTTTCATTTTGTAAAATATATTATTTTTTATTTAAAACTCCATGAAAGAGGCATTTTTATTATCTTCATTTTCCAGGAACAGAAACTTAAACTCAGGAGGTCAAATAATTTTCATGTGGTCACAGAGCCAGTGAGTGGTAGAGGAAAGATTCAAACCAGCTCTGATATCAGTGTCCAGACCACGTGATCTACTGCATCCTCAAGACTTTTTGATCTCAGCAGGAGATAAATAAACTTCTAGGACAGTACGTATTGCTGGAGATATGGCCATTTGGTAACTAAAACAACTGTGAGGTTTTTTATAACATGCAGGGCATTTTTATTATTTTTAATGAATTGATGAATACTTTTGAAAATACTCAGTTTCATTTATTAACATGGTAAATATCAATAGCTATAACAAATGTAAACAAAAGCTCTATGGGAGCCTCATTAATTTTCAAGGGTTTAAAGTGGCCTTGACACCTAAATCTTTGAGAACTGCTACCCTTAGCCAGACACAATAGCTATATTATTATTCCTAGTTTTTTATTAATAAACAAGAAATAATACAATAATAAACCAGAAATAATACAGATAAGTAATTGTTAATCCCCCATAACGGCTGTAGTATTATTTCTAGTTTTTGATGAAGAAATTGAGTCTTAAAGAGGTTAAATGAGTTGTTCAAGTCACATAGTTCACAGTAAAAGTTTTCAAGAAATGAAACAAAAGTCCACCAACTCAATCAGTGACTTAAGTTCCCACCTTTTACAATTTACTATTATTCTCTGCATCCTGTTGTGTCACCAGACGCTTATGCTGGTATAAAACTCAGCAATTAAATTGCCTCTATGTGTTTAAAAGACCACAGAAACTAGAGTTCACACATGTCTTACAATTTGCTTCTAAGCCTCTTCTTGTTTGAGATCTATTCAATAGATAATGTTGGAGATTATACACATTGCTCTTGACTCTCCGCTCTCCCTCCAGGTTTGCTGATAGTGCACAGAGAATGTACAACACTCTGTCCCTTCCCTACCATCCGGCTCCCTGCTGTCAGAGCCCCAATTCACTCAGGAGTCCAAGGAGAAGATTTATCATTGTTCTAAACTAGTTACGACAATTTTGTTCAACTCGAGGATTGATTAGTCCAGAAAAAGTCACGTGACCCAGTGCTGACCAATAACATGGAAAGCCACTGGGTTGAATTTCCAATAAACCACTATTTTCTGGGGCAAATAAAATAGATTTAAGGCATAATGATTTTCCTACTTGGAATACAATTATGATGTCTGATGTCTGGAGGTTTGCAGTTTTCTTGAAACAATGTTGTTACGAGATGAGGAAAACAACAACAAGAATTACAATAATCTTTGCATTATTGAGTTGTATCAGAACCAGCAATTACTTACCTCCGGACACTTTCATGTTACAAATAAACCCTCCATTTCCTTAAGTTACTGTCATTCTGTTACCTGAAGCTGAATATACTCCCAGCAGATACAGAAAAGTTTTTTGCAAATTGTGGGTATATATCTATGCATAGGCAGGAATCTCTTTGCCAATAAAAATAGATCCAGGAATGACAGAGAATGTGATTAGCAGACAAGCACTTTAAAGTAACTAATATAAATATGTTCGAAGATTTATGAGAAAACATGAAAATGATAAGAAAAGAAATTAAAGAAATAAAAAGGGACAAAAGAGGCCTTCTAGAGCTGAAAAGTGCAACATCTGAAAAAAAAGTTACTTTATGAGATTAATAACAGATTAGACATCACAGAATAAAAGTCAGTGTAATCTGAAAACATGCCAAAAGGAATTACCCAAATGTGAGCACAAAGAGAAAAGAGAAAGAAAAATTAACAGGGCCCTTGTAACATAAGCAACAGTATCAAATAGTCTAATATAAATACAACTACAGCCTGAAAAAGAAAGGGGGTAGAGAAGAATATTTAAAGAAATAATGGCTGAAATTTTAAGATAAAACCATAAATATACACAGTCAAAAAGTTCAAAAGCACAAAGCAAAATAAAAGGAAAAAAAGAAAATCATACCAAAGTACATCATAATCAAATTGCTACAAACCAGTGATAGAGAGAAATATCTTTTAAAAAGGCATAAGTAAAAATGGCACATTATATTCAGAAAAATGATAAGAATGGTGATTTTATATCGCAAACAATGCAAGACAAAAGACAATAAAGCATCATTAAAGTGCTGAAAGAAAAAAAAGTCATTTCTATCCAGAGAAAACCTCCTTCAAAAGTGAAGAGTAATTTGAAATGTTTTCAGATAAGCAAAAACTAAAAGAATTTATTGTGAGGAGATATATGCTACTAGAAATGTTAAAGAAGTTCTATAGCCAGAAAGAAAATGATACCAAATGGAAACCTGGATCTGCTCAGAAGGATTCAGAACAGTTTAAATAACAATTATCTATAAAAAGGGAAAAAAAGTTTTTCCTTGGGTTTTAATTATTTAAAAGAAAATTGGGGTGTTTTAGAAAGTAAGAACAATATATTATAGAATTTATAACATATAGAAGTAAATTGCATTATAATAATAGTATAAAGCCTGGAGTTGAACAGATGTAGACTGCTGTAAGATTCTTACATTATAAAAGGAAAAGAATAGAAAATGATATACAAAGTAAGACCAATAATAAAAAAAAATCCTAGAATGGCTATATTAACATCAGATAAAATAGACTTTAGGACAAGGCATGTTACCAGTCCTCCTGTCTTTGTGTTAAAGAGGGATATTCCATAAAAACAAAAGGTTCAGTTTATCAAGAAGACCTAACAATCCTAACTAAATAGGCAGGAGGCAACAGAGCATCAAAATACATGAAGTAAAAACTGATAGAACTCAAGGGAGGAGTGGACAAATTCCCAATTGTAGTTGGAGATTTCAACGCTCCTCTCCTAGTATTTGATAAACTAGACAAAATAGTGTTAAGACTTAAACAATTCCAACTTGATCAAATTGACATTTATAGCACAAGTAACCAGAAAACAACAGAATATAGGTATTTTTCACATGCACATGGAAAATTCACTATGATTTACCAAACCCTGGGTCATAAAACAGGTCTCAATACATTTCAAAGGATGGAAATCATACAATCCATTTCCTTTGACTACAAAAGAATGAAACTAAATTCTAAAAACAGAAAAATATCAGGACAATCCCACATATCTGGAAAAAACAGCCCACTTTAAAAGAGCTCATTTTTTAAGAAAAATTGACAAGGGAAATTTGAAAATATTTCAAAACAAATGAAACATACTATATCAAAATTTAGGAGATGCGATAAAACCATTCTTAGAAAAAAATGTATAGCAGTAAATGCATACATTGACAATTTTTAAAAGTCCAGAATCAGGTATCATAGCTTTCACCTTAAGAAGCTAAAAAAAAAAAATAAGAACTGAAACCCAAAGTTTAAGGAAGAAAGTATTAAAAAATATAAATCAATGTAATGAAAAGCAAACAATAGAGAAAGATCAATAAAACTATAAGCTGCTTGTTTAAAAAGATCGATACAAATGATAAACCTCTAGCTAGACTGATCAAGGAAAAAAGTTAAAAATCACTAACATCAAAAATAAAATATGATGCCACTGAACATTCTCTGGACACTAAACAGACAATATTAGAATGTTATGAACAACAAATGACAACAAATTTGACAACTTGGGCGAAATGGAGAAATTTATCAAAAGACCAAACCTAACAAAAGAAATTTACCAAACCTGAAACAAAGAGAAAATCAAAACAGTTGTATAACTCTTAAAGGCACTGAGTTTTCAATTAAAAACATCCTTGCATTGAGTTTTCAATTAAAAACATGGCCAGGGAAGGAGGAAACCCTTTAGACTCAGATGGCTTCACTGGTGAATTTTATCAAACCTTTAGAAAATAAACAATAGCAATCTTACACAAACATTTTTAGAAACTAGAAGAGTGGGAAATAATAGGTTCGTGCAAAAGTAACTGTGGTTTTAGATCATGGATTTTAAATCTTTATAACTAGGCTCAAACACATCTTTATTAATCAAAATAGGAACCATTACGAACATATTTTTGCCAATGAGCAATAAGTTTGTCTATTCCTGTAGTATAAAAATCCATGCTTTGTGATTCAATGAACTCTTGGAAAGCATTTTCTGCATCTTGCTGTTTGTGAACGCGTTTTCCCTGCAAAAAGTTGTGTAGAAGCTAGAAGAAGTGGTAGTCAGTTAGTGAGAGGTCAGGTGAATATGGAGGATGAGGCAAAACTTCATAGCCCAATTCATTCAACTTTTGAAGTGTTGGTTGTGCGACATGCAGTTGGGTGTTGTCTTGAAGAAGAACTGGGCCCTTCCTGTTGCCCAATGCCAGCTTCAGGCTTTGCAGTTTTCAGTGCATCTCATCAATTTGCTGAGTGTACTTCTCAGATGTAATGGTTTCACCAAGATTCAGAAAGCTGTAGTGGATCAGACTGGCAGCAGACCACCAAACAGTGACCATGACCTTTTTTTGGTGCAAGTTTGGCTTTGGGAAGTGCTTTGGAGCTTCTTCTCAGTCCAACCATTGACCTGGTCATAACCAGTTGCTGTACAAAATCCACTTTTTGTCGTACATCACGACGCCATCGATAAATGGTTTGTTGCTGTTGCATACAAGAAGAGAACACAACACTTCAAAACGATTTTTATGATTTTCAGTCAGCTCATGAGACACACTCTTATCAAGCTTTTTCACCTTTCCAATTTTTTTCAAATGCCGAACAACCGTAGAATGGTTCACATTGAGTTCTTTGGCAACTTCTCGCATAGTTGTAAGAGGATCAACTTCCATGATTGCTCTCAATTGGTCTAGTCAACTTCTGATAGCCGGCCACTGTGCTCATCTTCAAGGCTCTAGTCTCCTTTGCAAAACTTCTTGAACCACCACTGCACTTGGTGTTTCTTAGCAGTTCTTGGGCCAAATGTATTGTGGATGTTGCGAGTTATTTCCTCTGCTTTACTACCCATTTTGAACTTGAATAAGAAAATCGCTTGAATTTGCTTTTTGTCTAACATCATATCCATAGTCCAAAATAAAGATAAAATAAACAGCAAGTAATAAGTCATTATGAAGCAAAAAAACATAAAGTGAAAAATGCACATTAAAATGATGTATAACAAAAAAATTAAAAAAATAAAACGATGTATAACATAACCATATTTAAGAATGTATTCCAATATCAAACAGCAAATTTCAACAACACTAAAACCGCAATTACTTTTGCACCAACCTAATACTTCTCAGTTCATTGTATGAAGTTAGCATTACTTTGACACTAGAAAACTACTGTTTCATGACAGAGTGCAGCAATTCTTTATAAAATATGAGCATATTGAATCTAACAATCAAAAATGATAATTCAACATGAACAAGTGGGATTTATATTATGAATGCAAGGTGAGTATAGCACTCAAAAATCAATAAATACAATTCACCATATAAACAGAATAAACAAGAAAAACACAATAAAGAAAAAACTCCATATATATAGAAAAGACACAAATAGGTTGAATGTTTAAAAATGAGGAAAACAAGGTATACCATGCAAACAGTAACCAGAACAAAGTTGAACCAGACAAAATAGACCTTAAGATAAAAATTATTGCAATAAAAAGGTTAAGCCATCAGGAAGGCATAATGACTGTAATCATATATGAACCTTACAAAAGAGCTCCAAAATATATGAAGAAAAATATTACTGAATTAAAAAGAAAAATAGACAATTCAATGATAACAGGTAACAACTTCAGTATGCCACTTTCAATAATGGACCGAACAAATAGAATATCAATGATGAAATGGAAGACTTGAACGACTCTTACTACACCTGTTAAATTAAATAAACAGGAAGTCATTGGTCTGAGGCTATCTCCCTATTTGGAGTTCCAATGTAACAAACCATAACTTAATTTAAACAAACTGAAACCGAACTTTATAACTGGATTTCGGCCCATCACAAACAGCCAAGCTTCAGCCAATCACAGGCAGTTCAGTGATCACACCATGCTCAAATAAGACAAACGTCTAGCTGTAGCCAATCAAATGATTTTTCTACTTTGTTTCTGTGTTTGGCCTATAAAATCTCACTGCTCACACCATTGAATGGAGTTCTCTGGACCTCTTCTGGTTCTGACTGCTGCCCAATTCTGTCCAAATAAACTCTGCTAAGTTTAATTTATCTAAAGTTTTTCTTTTAACAAACAACTATACAATGATCTACCTAACAACAGCAGAGTACATAATCTTCTCAAATGCACAATGAAACATCTCCAGGATAAACCATGTGCTAATCCATAAAAACAATAACTTTAAAAAGATTGAAATCATATAAATCATGTTCCCTGACCACTATGAAATGAAACTATTAATAGAAATCAATCACAGAGGGAAAGTTGAGAAATTCACAAATATCTGGAAGTTAATCACTACCATACTCATATACAACCAATTGATCAAAGAAGAAATCACAAGGAATATTAGAAAATACTTTGAGATTAAGGTAAACAAAAATGCAACATATCAAAATTTATGGAATGCAGCTAAAGCAGTGCTTAGAGAGAAATTTATAGCTGTCATTGTCTATATTTTAAAAAGAAGAAATATTTCAAATAAATAAGTAACCTAATTAATCTTCAGAAATAAGAAAAACAAGAGCAAACTGAAACTAAAGCAAGCAGGAGAAGGCAATAATAAAGCCTAGAAAGGAAATAAATAAAATAGAGGCTAGTAAAACAATGGAGAAAATCAACAAAACCAAAAGTTAGTTCTTTAAAAAGAGCAACAAAATTTACAAACCTTTAGTTAGGCTAACGAGAAGACAGAGAGAGGAAAAAAAAACCTCAAATTACTAATATCAGGAATGAAAGGTGGGACATCATTACCTACCTTAGAGAGGTTTTTTAAAAATCATAGCAGGATACTATGAACAACTATGCCAACAAATTCAATAACCAAGATGAAACGGACAAAATCCTATCAAGATACAAATTAACTGACCGAAACCGAAACTGACTCAAGAAATAGAAAATCTTTATGGACTTATCACAAATAAATGGATTAAATTAGTTGTTTTTAAATTTGCTACAAAAATAAAATCACAGACCCAGATATCTTCACTGATGAATTCTACGAAGATTTAAAGATGAATTAACACCAATCCTCAATCTTTCACAAAGTTTTTCAAAAATAGAAATAGAAAAAGCATTTCCCAACTTATTCCACAAGATGATTCTTACCCTAATATCAATATCAGACAAAGACATCAGAAGAATATAAAAGTATGGACAAATATCCCTTAGGAACACATGAAAAATCTTCAAAAGATGCTAGCAAACTAAATTCGACAACATATAAAAAGAATTATACATCATGACTTATCTCTGAAATGACAGGTTGGTTCAATATATGAAAATCGATCAATATGATTTACAATAATAATAGAATAAAGACAAAAACTGCATGGCCATTTCAATAGATGGAAAAAAATTTTGAGAAAATTCAACATTCTTTCATGATTAAAAAATAACACCACAAACTCGTAATAGAAGAAAATATCCTAAACCTTATAAAAGGCATCTGTGAAAAACCCACAGCTAACATCACACTTAATGGTGAAAAACTTCACTGAAAGATTTGTCCCGTGAGATCAGGAATAACACAAGAACGCCCACTCTTGTCACTTTTATTTCAATATTTTACTGGAGGTTCTAGCCAGAGCAATTAGTCAAGCAATAGAAATAAAAGACATCCAAATTGAAAAAGAAGTTATAAAACTATTTCTATTCACAGATGACAGAATTATGTGTACATAAAATTGTAAAGAATTCACTAAAAAAAAATATTTGAGCTAATAAATGAGTGTAGCAAGGTTGCATGACATAAGGCCATCTATTGACAAGGCCTATGATGCATAGAATTATTGTCCAACCTTAGGCAAATTATCCAATCTCACAGTACCTCCACATCTTCATCAGTAAATGGAACTACTCTTGCCTGCTTCCCTGGCTTTGATGAATGCAACAAGATGATAAATGCAGAAGTCCCTAATGCAGGCAGGGCCTCATATAGAATGCTCAAAAATGTTAGTTTCTTCTTTCCTTCATCGTTTAGCTCACTATTTTG
>RJWJ010044965.1:0-11947 GCA_004363605.1 Indri indri
TGTTAGATTAAAAATGGATTTGAAAAAGAATTGCACTTGATTTTGATTTTTAGTATATTCAAAAAGTTGTGCAACCAACACTACTATCTAAGTGTAAAATATTTTTTTTATAATACCAAAAAGAAATTCTCTGCCCATTATCAAAAAATCCCATTCTCCGCCCCCCCGCCCCCCAGCTTCTTGCAATCATCAATCTACTTTCTGTCCCTACAGATTTTCCTATTCTGGATATTTCTTATAAATGAAATTTATATTTCTTATAAATCAAATATGTGGTCTTTTGTGACTAGCTTCATTGACTTAACATAATGCTTTCATAGTTCATACATTTGTAGCATGTATCAGTATTTCGTTCCCTTTTACGATCAACTCATATTTTATTGTAGGGATGTACCACATTTTGTTTTGAGTTGTTTTCACTTTTTGGCTATTATGAATAATTCTTCTTCTATGAGCACTTGAGTACAAGTTTTTGTATGAATATATGTTTTCAATTCTCTTGGACATATACCTAGAAGTAGAATTGCTAGTTTATATGGTAGTTCTATGTTTAACTTTTTGAGGAGTTCCCTTGATTCCAAAGTAGCCGAAACCATTTTACATTCCTATCAGAATTCTAATTTTTCCACTTCTTGGTCAACACTTGCTATGATATGATTGCTTGATTCTAGCCATCCTAGTGGGTGTGAAGTGGTGTCTCATTGTGGTTTTGATTTGCATTTCACTGATGACTAATGTTTTCAAGCATCTTTTTATGTGCTTATTGGCCATTTGTATGTTTTCTTTGGGAAAAAAGGTCTGTTCACATCCTGTGGCCATTTTTAAATTGAGTTACTTGTATTTTATTGTTCAGTTTTAAGAGTTCTTTTTATATTCTGGATGCTAGACCATTACTCGATATGTGCTTTACAATATTTTCTCCCATGTTGTGTGTTGTCTTTTCACTCTCTGGATAGTGTCCTTTCCATAAAAGTTTTAAATTTTGATGAAGTCAAATTTATCAATTTTTTTTGGTTGCTTGTGTTATATCTAAGAAACCATTGCCAAATTCAAGGTCATGCAGCTTTACCCCTATGTTTCCTTTCAAGAGTTTTATAGTCTTAGCTCTTACATTTAGGTCTCTGATCTATTTTTAGTGAAATTTTATATATAGTGTGAGGTGGTAGGGGTCAAAGTTATTCTTTCGTATGTGGGTATTTAGTTGTCTTCATACTATTTGTTGAAAATATTATTCTTTCCCCATTGCATTGTCCTGGCACTTCGTAAAAAAATCAACTGACCAAGGAAGTATGGACTTTTATTCTAGACTCTCATTTCTATTCCATTGATATATATATGTCTATCTTCTGTGCCTAATTTGAAAGAGTGCCTGAAGTGATTGCTTAACACATTTACACAGCTGACCTGGAGATTTCAATAAGTCTGAGAAAGTGCTTGAAAATCTGTGTTTTATATAAGCACTACCATGTGACTTTGGGGTCAAGATTAAGAAACTGTGACAGCACTTCTCAAATTTCAATGAATGTATGAATCACTAGAGCTCTTGTTAAAATGCAGATTCTGATTCAGCAAGTCTGGGTTGAGGCCTGAGATTCTGCATTTCTAACAAGTTCCCAAGTGATGATGATGATGCTGGTCTACAGACCACACTGTTAGTGACAAGGAGCTCAGAGGTATCCCATAGCAGCCATCCCATGCCTTGTGGGGGCGAGGGGGGGGGTCTCTGGAGGCATTTTTGGTCTTAATTGGATACACAAATTTTTTTTTTCATATTAGTTTTTGCATTTATTTACTTTTCTGCTACCAAGATAATGAACTTCTCCAGCTGATATATGGTTCCTTACATGCCAGATTTTGAGGGATGTTTTTAGAAAAGGATTTAGGATTTTATTTCTTGGTTTACAGAAAAATACATGTGGGGTTAGGAATGCTTGATTGAAAAAGGGATTTATTGGTTTCTGAACAATGTTCTCATTTATTTTAATTCTACTTTTTTCCCAGATGTCTATTGGCAGGTTATTTTCTCTTACATAATGTAGATACATAATTGCATCACGTTTGCCTAAAAAATGGTTTAGATAAATCACAGGTGCTAGATTACATCCGCTGTTCAACATCCAATTTGTATACCTTTATTTCAGAGAAGGTCTATTTAGAAAGAAGGCTGATGTGTTATTCTTAGAATCCTCCTCTTCTTTTCTTTTCCTTCTGTTTGTTTTCAGTAAGTCATTCTAATTCTTTGGATATAGAATATCTCCATTTTCCCATAAGGAGCCCTTATTTGTCCCTATACTCTCTCAGGAAAATTGCTATTTCTCAAGCACTTTGGTAGACGATTACTCTTTACAGTCCTCAAATGTGTGCTTGCTTGTGCCCTTGCATATCATTTCACGCTATCTGGGCTTGGTGTAGTAAGTGGTCATTGATTTTCTGTTCAAGGGGTTTTGTAGTTTCAGGCAACTGCAGCTGTTAATTCTGGATGTCAATTTCTAGTAAACCTATATTTATAAAATGAGCTGTTCTTGTACAGTGTTTGCTTTCATAACACTGAAAATGTTCTGAGTTACGAGCATGTGATTTTTTTTTTTTTTGGCTTGTTTTTATTCTTAATTGTTTTCTAAATATTTCCAGAAGCTTCAGTGTCCTTCAGATAACAATGTCTTAAGGTGAGTGGTGATTTTCTGATTTGAAATCTTTTTGGTCAACACCTTAGTGGCTCTCCATTTAGCCTGTATTTGAGGCATGGTTTGGAACTTCTATTTTTTTTCTTTCATTTTTACTAAATAGTGTTTTTAAATATGAGTAATGCATGCACATGTGTAAAATATCGAATAGTACAAAGAGGAATAAAATGAAAATTACCCCCCTCCTCTTTAGTTCCATTCCTTCTGTTGTTACCACTTAGCTTTAAACAATATTGTGACATCCCTTTTCTTGATTGCTGCAGAATCAGTTCTTCAACCACTAATCTGAAAAACTGGGGGATTCAGAGCAATTGCATTATTTCCTAACTTTCCTACCTCTCTCTGATTCCCAGTTTTTCTCTGCTTTCCAAGGTTATAAATTTCTTCCTTGTGATTTTAAAATATGTGCCTAAATCCTTTTGATTTTCGAAGAGTTTTTAAATTTTTAAAATATTTAATTCTTTGAACAGGAAACATTCATATTCAAAACAATCAAAAACCACGGTCACTGCAGCAGCCACCAGCTTCTTAAAACCTTCAGCTGTCGTCTCACAAGGACAACCTGGCTACACCTCATGTTATGCCTAAGCCATATGACTCTTGCCTCCTGCCCCAGTTTGCCCTTATTTATCTCCAAAGCATGAGACACCAACTCCGTGAGGTCGCACTTATTGCCCACACATGGAAATGTGAGAAGTTACTGCCCTATGGGGCTAATCTTTGACCAATGAGAAACAAAAACCAGTTAAGAAGTTCTTGCTCTTTTATTCTCCCAAACTGTCCTAAGAAGCATTTCTTATAGATTCTAAGAAGATGATCCCATGAGATCAAGCAAAATCAGTCACCCTTAGTGGTGGCCAGCAGCATAAAACATTTTGGCATTAACTCTTTCCGATCCCCTGTTTTTGTTCCCCTGTCCCGTACTCCCTGGTAAAGTAGCAACACACAAACCCTCAGGCCCTTCTCCTTCATGGCATTTTGGTGGCCTTCAATTTGAGTTACTTTTATATGTGGGATTAATTTTAATGTATCCCAAGCTATTCAGAATTGAGATACTTTAATTGATACTAGCCTTTCTTACTAGAATGAATTAATAAGGTTTTTTATACTTAAATGTTGAATTATAAATCTTGCCAATATCACATTTAATTAAAATGAATTTGAAATCATGATGGGGTTGGAGAGAGGAAGAAAAATTTTAGTTTCTCTGGCTGACAGAAATAGTTTACTTGATTTTATTATATTCTATAAATTTGAAAGTCTGGGAAACAGTTCCGTAAGAACAGAGGATTTTTAGGCAAAGCATATTTTTAGACAAATCTTCTTAGAGAGTTTCTTAATCACTCAAAAAGAAATCCATAAAAAGTTCTATAAGAAGAGGAATTAAATATATATATGTATATATATGGAATTATGTATGCAAGAGGGATATATTTTTGCTTAATATTTCCCCCCATGTCTAGCAAATATTTCTAGCTAGTGTCCCTTCTCTCCTTCTGGGTTTCAGTGAAGGGGAAGAGTGACCCACTAAATTAATTATTCTCATCCATGACCTGAAAAACCTTCTTGACACGGGTTACACAGAAGGTTGTCATGATTTTTTTCTCCATAGAAAAGTAGTAATGTTGAAGTAGAAAGCCTCTGTCCATGTACTTTATTCTTTACTGATTCCATATCTTACTGTAAAAATAAAAGTTTATGAGTGAACTGGATAATTAGATATCCCCCTCTTCCATTCATGAACTAATGTTAGAAGACTTTTCAAACTCTCTCCTACAGTCTTTGGATTTTCATAAGGTGTCTTCATATTCATTTCTCTCACTAGGTAGCTTCTGCAGAGCATCTTGTCTCTCCTAATGGTCTTTGCCGGTCTGAAGGTGGGAGTGTGATGAAGAATCGTTAATTCCTTAGTGGAGGGAGGTTTATAGATGAGAGAGGTCAGTTAGTCATGTTCATGATGTTGGTTTCATCTCTTTAGGGAAAGAGCAAGTTGGCAGCAAGTATATGTTTGCAACTTCCGTTTGCTTCTTGGAAAGTAGATTGTGGAGGTAGCAAAGGTTATTAGGCCATAATCAGTCATTTCGTCAGCCACAAACAGTTAGAAGTAACTCTACTGAAAGAACCACAATGAATTGCATTATTATAAATTCAAACACTAGGTCCAGTGCTACACATTCATTTCTTACATGCTGGTCATGTTTATTGTTCTTCAAAAACTAGCCCTAGTGCAAGAATATTGGGAAGTAAAAGGTCTCTGAGTACATTCTTCTTGCCATCCCATAGGCATGAAGTTCAAATAGATGTTAAGTGTCATGATAAATAGTTGTGAATTTAACTATGTTGTTTGATAGTAGCTGGCCAATAAACTGAACTTTTAAAAAACAAAAGTGACCTTTAACTCTATGCTTGGAGCTCAATTAGAAACTCAAATCATTGGATTAGAAAAACAGGCTATGTTAGAAATTTAAATAAGAAAAACAGGTAAAGTGAGTTATCGCTATGAAAAGGAGCTTGGAACCCTCAAAGCGTCATGAATCTCAAAGTTAGAGAAGAAGGTGAAGATCAGTGCTCTAGTGCTCAGCCAATGCCGTACACCCTTGGCCAGGAAGCCTAGAGGCTTAGAGAAGACAGTTCTATTTTATTAGGAAGGGTTTTCATAGATTGCAATAAAAGTCATCTCCTTATAAATTCTATCCTTGAATCTTTTTAAAAATTTTATACAGATGAAGTCTACATTGTTTTTTATTTGTCAATTATTCAGGTGTTTCTTTATTGGTATCACACTAATCTTTCATTCCTGTACTCTCTTCCTTCACAGAAGTCTGTATTTCAGGGAAAATATCCCTAAAACATTCAACTATACCTTATGTTCAGTGGCCTCAGGAATGCACCTTGTCATTAAGGTTGAATTTTAGATTACAAATATCTCTTTCAAAGTATGGTATCCAGAACTCAATAGAAGACCCATGGGAATCTTCCTGGGATAGAATTGATTGGAAATATCACTGACCTTGGATGGGACATACATTCATATTAATGGAGCTATAATTATATGGTGGACTTATTGCATGGTCCAATTAAAACTCTTCCGGCCCTTTTCTTATATGTTGTTGTGAAGTACCTACATCCTGTTCATGCGCATTTCATTGTATTTTTATTTATTTTTTAATACATTTTCCTTGTTTTTATTTATTTATTTCCTTGCTATTTTTATTTATTTTTTATTTATTTCAAAATATTAAGGGGGTACAAATGTTCTTGGTTACATGGATCGCTTTTGTAATGCTTGAGTCCTGGCTATAGGTGTGCCCATCATCCAGATAGTGTTCATTGTACCCATTTGGTGGGTCTTTACCCCTCCCTTCTCCCCGCTGCTTGATTTCCACTGAGTTTTACTTCCACCAATAATGAGTTTTACTATCCCCCCCCAACTTCCCACCCTCCACCAGGGCCAGGATGGCAGTGGCCCTGGCCCCCTCACCTCTGGGATAAGGGCATTAACACTCTTCCCCACCTTTGCACTCCTCATCCTCCCCACTCCCAACCAGGACCCAGGGTGGGTTGTAGGGAAGCTGCCAGTTTGGTTCCACTGCCCTGGATGAACCCAGCCACTGAAGAGTGTCACTTGAGAGAATCACCTGGTGGATTGATGTCACTACAAATTCATGAACTCCACTTGACATGGAAATAAAACGCTACCTGGAAATTCTATCAAACTTTCTTTCCCATTGTCTGCAAAGAAGTTTACATCTTACCTTTCCCCTTCAAACTTACCTCTTCTTCTCACATGCACTAAGTACACTCACTTTTCAGGCTGATGACTCGTCTTATGCTTTCTTGAGAAAATGGAAACCACCAGAGGGAAGATTCCTCACATCTTCTTATCACAAATCTACAAACTGCTGGTGTCTGAGTCCTGTTTTCTCCTTCTTCCCTCTTCTTCCTTGAAGGAAATCAAAGACTAACCCTGTACTTTGAAGCCCATACTGTCCAACCTTCTCCAGATTCAGTAGTTGTCTTCGTTCTTCCTCTCACCATGTTGGATTATTCCCATTAATACACAAATGTGCTCTAGGATTTCCCATCTTGACATTATACATGTAGGAATAAATATGAACCATTTCAGTCTGGTTCTGTCCCCCAAATGCCACTGAAGTGGATTTTTCTGTCGTCTCCCAATGTCTCAGCCTAACAGAGTTCTTGGCCCTCCTCTATGTAACATCTGACCCAGCTAACAGTTTTCCTGCCTTCTTTGCCAGAGAAGAATTTTCTTTAAATGATCTCTATGGGTTGGGGTTGTTCTCTTCTCTCAACCCACTTTTCCTATATAGCCTTATTCATCTCTCTTTGGGTGATAGCCAACCATTCATACTGATGAATCCTTTATTTTATACCCCACACACACCTTTATGCTGAAATGAAGACTCTCACATACACAGTTGCCTAAATGGCATCTCCACTTAGTTGTCTAATAGGTAATTCAAAACTGACATATCCAAAGTGGAACTCTACATTTTCCCATAACTCTATCCCTCTCCCATTCTTCTCCCATTTCAGAAAAAGGTATCACTTAGTTGCTCACAGTCCAGAGAGACTCCTTTGACAATTCCCTGCTGATATATCTAATCCATCACTAGATTTTGACTTCAATCTTTGAGCTTCCTTTCCATTGCCCCCACTCTAGACGCAGCTCCACCATTATCGCTTGCCCATATCCTGCAAAAACCCTCAAATCTCCTTGCTTGCCTTTCTCCCACCCATTTTATCCACAGTAGTTAGAGTTATCTTTTAAAAATACTGATCAGATCATGTCACTTGCGTATTTATCTATCATCCTTTGGTAGTTTCCCACCACATTTGGAATAAAATTTAAATTCTTCATTTAGTATCCTACAAGACCTACTCATCTTCTGTCTCTGTAGCTTAGTCCTGGGCTGCATGCTCTATTTTATAGCCGCACCCATTGCCTTTCATTTTCCTGGGAACAAGGTCTCTCACTGAGGACTTTGCATTTGCTGTTTCCTTTGCTTTGATGCCTCCCACACCTTTGCAACCTGGCTCATTTTTATCCGTCAGGCCCCAAATTATTGGTTACATCCTCAGAGGGACCTTCCTGCCCATTCAATATAAGTCACTTCTTCTGTTTTTTCCTCTCTTCTTCTCCCTCATGGTGCAAATTAACATTTGAAATGAGGTGTTCATTTTTGTTTTCATGTTTATCAGTCTCTTCTGGTATATCTAAGAATTCATGAACTCTCTGAGGTTAGCAATCTTAGCAGTTTTGTTAATGTCTAAATCCCCAGTCTGGCTCATTGCAAGTATTTGTGGGGCAACTGAATAATGTTTATTAGAGTATTGCTTTTAACAGCATAAAATCTGGTCCATCAATTTAATTGATTAAGTTATAGGACAATCCATGGTAAAGAAAAGTAAATTTATACATACTGATATGGAAAGATATTAAAGAAATATTAAGTAGAAAAATCAAATTCTAAACATCGTGTAGAATAATGTCATTTATTCTAAAGTGTATTTTCATATTTATATCTCCATGTATCTCTCTATCTCCCTCCCTCTGTGAGTTTCCAGGATTTTTACTGGGACCTCTTCCAGGGAATTGCAACATGAAATGAGAAGAACTTCTATTATTTTACCCCTCTCTGAGCTATTGGATTTTTAAATTTTTACAATTTGCATATATTCCTTTTAAAACATCCTACTTTGAAAACATAGAGACATTTTAAAGTAGATTACAAAACAGTGTATATACCACATTTATTCATTCTATAAATTTTATTCATCATCTACTATATACCAGGTATTGCTAGCAGCTTCATATATAGTGAGGCCCATTGTTTTTATCCATAATTGGGTATCTAAAAAAGAAGGTAAATATTATGAGGGTTTTTCTCTGGTGGTGGTAAGATTATAGTTGGATTGCATTGTTCCTTCTCATTGCCAAATTTCTTACGGCAAACATGATCAAGTTTAAAATTACATGTTATTTTTTAAGGCACTTAAATACATATATGGAAAAATACCCAATCATTTTAGAACAATTTACTTGACCAGGTAATACTTTTCAACTTAATGGAAAAATCGTTAATTGTATAAATACCTTTGGTGTAGATGCAATTATAAAAATATGTATAGTACTTACAGTTTTGAAAGTTTATGAACATGCAACTGTTCCCAGTAGGAAAGAGGACACTCAATCTTGCTTTTCTTTGCCTGGAGACTGATTTCTTCAACATGGCCTAGTAGTAACATGTTCATCCTGGAAAATTGGGGAGAGTCGGGGCTCTTGTTAATGAGTTAACATTTGTAACACACACCTGAAGGTATTTATGGAAACCGTGTATTGGATCCAGACGGGCAAAGCTCTCTGGGTGGTGGAAGCTGAGTTGTAAGCAGAGTGTGTTGGGTGGCAGCCTGCAAGGTAGAGAAAGTTGTAGGATCATGGGGGGAAAAAAGATTAAAATATATCATAGGAAAGGGAATGGGAGTGAGAGGAAAAGCCATCCTGGGAATCTCATATACTGAAGTTGTGATTCTTCTTTTATTGAAAATGTGATACTTGGAGGAACAAAGAAAGACAGTGTCAGATTTGGGGACTGTTGCCTCAAAGAATGATGAAATGATGACTTTCTGCTATTATGTTTATGACCAACTTTCCAAAAACAGGGAAGCTTAATGTACCTCTGTTTTTTTCTTTAATTTCTTGATTCCTTGATGTTCTCATTTCTAGTGAACTTTTTGTGCCCTTGACCTTAACTACACTCTCTCAAGGTTACACCTTGGATCCTGTTGCGGCCAGAGATCCCACCACTTTCAGCATCACAGTGCATATATGTCCTGCTCTCTGACCAAACAATCTATGCTAACTCACCTGCTTATTTTCTCTTACAAGCAACATTTCTCCCTCATCAAGACTACCAGTCTATTAATCCACATTGATCTCTCTTTTCTTTAGCCCTGTCCTATTAGTATTCATTAATTATGCAGAGAAATTCAGTGATTTACATTCACTTTCTTGCTACCTCCATCAGATCTTGTGTCTTTTTCTCCCTCTGAAACTTGTCTCATAATTCTAGAAAACTCTGAGTCAGCTTTATGGTCACCTTAACTAACTATAGGTAACCTATTGTTGTAGGCAGCCTGCCCCATGGGTTATTTTGATGTTCTTTACAAAATTTTACCTTTTAAAACATATATGTGTTTACTAATTTGTTTTATGCTTCTGCCACCAAACAGTAAGATTCGTAAGGTCAAAAATACAGTTCACATTCCCAGGAGGTTAGCTCAGTGTCTACAGCAGAGTTAATACTCAGATAATTGTTGAATTAATGAGTAAAGTTTGCTCTAAGAAAGAACCAAGAGGTAGAGGGACTAGTGACCACCGTATTGATGTGATTCATAAACTCTTCTGCTTACGTGGGACAAAATGGCATCCTAATTGTGCTGAGAAATTGATGAGTCACTGTCACAATTATTAAAAAAAACTTTCCCCCTAAGTTTTCAAGGTACTCTGCTGATGCAGTAGAGCAAGCATGACTTAGTCTCTTTTCTTTAACTGAGCATCATCTAAGTCGTCTGCCTGCCTGGTAGCTTTCTGCCAGCATGCTTGACTGATTGAGTCATGCCCTGCTTGATTCCTAGAAGGATTCCAGGTGTCAACTTCCACTCGACCTGAGGTTAATTATATCTCCTGTAACCTATGGATCTCTTGCATAGTCTTGCTTTCTATTGCTGGGGATTACTACTATCACATACAGTAAAGTATAAATGGAGTGTCAGTCATCTTTGAAATGGTAATGTATTCTCCAGCTCTCTATTCAAATATTTTTCTTTGAGCTTGTTTCTTTGGGGTCTGTTATAAGGTATTCTCAAAAGGATTGCCTCTACATCTGTTCCTTGAAAATTAAATTGTAGATGTGTTCAGAGATGTGTCTGCCATAAGTTACCATCTCACTTAAAAGGATCCTGGCAATTCTTGGATACATACTCATGTGGAAATAACTCCTGATACTGTCATAGGTTGGGAAGTATAATTCCTACAAATAGCTCTTCTGAAAACCATTTGGTTCATGGCTCTGTTGTAAAACTGTTATGACTTTTTGACACAAAATGTGTTTTCAATCCAGGGGCCAGGGCCAGGGATTTGCTCGCCATGGTCCCACCAAGCTTCTCGCCCTACCCTTAGATAGGGTATCTTAGATTCTGTGTCTTTCTGTTTCTCTTTAGTGAAAGAGGTTACTTGGAATTATCTTTTAAATACTCAGCACATCTTCATTTATTTCCCCTACTAATGTAAAGGTATCAGAAACATTTTCTTCTTAAATTGTTAGCTCATTTATTTACTTATCCACTTAATAAACAATATAGCATGCACCGTGTGCCTTGGGGATGCATATAGTCATCGAGTCACCCCTTGAGGTACTTATGGTCTAGTAGGGGAGAAGACAGGTAATACATATAAACAATGATATGATAGGGGTTCTGAGATATGAAGATCAGGTGGAAAGAGTCTGTTCTAACTGTGGAGGGGGAACCGGCAGAAGATGCTTCATAAACAAGGTTTCATGTAGATCCAGTCCTCTAAGACCAAGTCTTCCAAAGACATGGGAAGGAACAATTTCAGTGGAGCCAGCAGCTTGAGTGAAGTCATGGAGGTGTGACCCTGTCAACATGGAGGGGTCCCCGGGACAACTGCCTTCACGAGGCTCATGGCTTACCCACCCAATACCTTACTAAGGAATGTTTCTTTAATTATCACCGGCCCACAGGCCTTAGATTTAAAGCAGGTTTATGCAAAGTGATTAAAACAGTTTGGTTCAGGCACCACTATTCTGTTTGAGCTATACTTTAAAAAAGGATTAGTGAGTGGGTCGCTGGTACCTGCATGCTTTGATGCTCTCAGTGACAGATCTAAACCCAGCCAGATGCACAGATGGAAAAGAAGGGCACAGAAAAGTCCTGAGAGGTGTAGAGGGCCAGCAGTTGGAAGTGCCATGTGCAAAGTGGTAAGGACGGGAGTGTGGATGGCGTACACACCTGTCCTATTGGCACCTGTTGGAAAGGCAGGAATCCAAGATGATTCCCAAGGTCCTGCTTCAGGAGATTGGTTGAGTGGTGAGCCTTTCACCAAAATTACCAATGGAAAAGAAGATGATGCAGTTTTGTGAGGACAGACAAGGAGTGCGATTGCAGACAGACATGTGGACGGTGCCCACAGGCACCCTGGTGCATCTGTCCAGGAAGTA
>RJWJ010044966.1:0-11961 GCA_004363605.1 Indri indri
TTTTTTTTTTTTTACTGAATAATTACTTATATTTTAAAAATATTGGCCCCACTATTTGATAAAAACAGACAATGAATGGGAAACTCTAGGTTTATACGTATTGAAACTCTATTTTATGTATATAAATATTTTTGTATCTGCTGCATTATGTAAGTAACACGTATAGATATTAATGTATATTATATAGTGAACTGTACTATATAAACACTAAATTAAGGGAAACATTTAAGAAAATACCTTCGAGATAAATGTTGCATCAGTAGTATTGATTTTGAATCAATTATGATGACAAGTAACGTTAACAAATGTCTAAGGCATGTAAGCTAGAAGGTCAAATCTATTTTTCCCTCACATTTGATTTTAGCATTTATTTTAGTAGTTAGTATAATTTTCTTTGTGCATAATTATTTGTGTATACATGTAATCCCTGACCTTTTTGAGCCAGGTTCCAAAGCCTGGTGACATTCACCAAAAATAATGTTGAGTAGAAGCTGGCGCGCATTAGGCAAGACCCTGGGGGATACATGATGATCAGCACAGAGTAAGTCTCTGTTCCAATGGGGCTGGCAATCTAGTCGGGGAGAGGTAATGAAGAAACCCAATAGTGGGTAAACACGTACAATTTCGCTTATTCTGATAAGTGCTTCATATAGAAGGAAAGTGGTCTATGAGCATCTCATCAAACAGTGGTTCTCAAGAGTTAGCCTGCGTCATAATCACCAGGAGGGCTTCTTAAAACACAGATTACTGGCCCCTAACTCCTTGATTCTGCATGCCTAACCACTCCTCAGGTAAAGCTGATGCTACAGGTCCTGGGACCAAACTTTGAGAAGCACTGTCATAAAGAGACTTTACCTGAGTTGCAAAATGACTGTTCTTCCGTTTATACCCAGTATTTAAAACAACTGGACTTCGGCAAGTGCTGATTAAATGTGTGCTGATTGAAACTATGCACTTCCTGTAATATGTCGTACTTACCAGGGATGTAATTCTTCTTCTGACCATTTCTTCAGGGGTAATACTGAATTTACTGTGACAAACACAACCAATTATGGCAGAAAATCACAATCAATTATAGCAGTTCTATGATCCAGAATTAAAAATTCTATACTGTATCCATTCCTCTTTGATTATTGTCAAGTATAAAATTATATTTTAAGTAACAGGAGGTTTGGGAAATTTTCTTTGAGGGTAAATGAAGAATGGTATTTATTGTAGGTAGAAGCGATAGGAAACCACAAAAGGAACAAACGGCGTATCAGACAAGAAAAGTAAGTTAAAGAAAATGTTCTGCCAGGAAGAAATTGGTGTACAACCTACAGTTAAGTTTAAACTGAGGAAATTGTACAAATGCCATCAACACAAGTTACATGTATTTGAAGTGTAGCATGTCAAAATATTGCAAGCTACACCAAAGTAGTTAAATTGTGGATAATTCGTATTTTTAAGAGTTTGTTACAAGCTACCTTATTTTTTTCTTAAGAGTAGGATGATATATACTAAAACAAACTGAAAAATTAAGCATTATACAAATATAATACTGTATTAAGGCCTTATGGCTGTTCTTACTATAATATAATTAAACAAATACAGAATTAAAATTCAATGTGGTTATAATTTTATAATTATATTTACTTTATAGATCTTTTAATATTAATAAAGTGCATGATTATAACAAAGATATTTTAGAGATAAAGTTGTACATGTGTCAATAAATTATTCACTATTTTCCCTCCAGGCTACAAGTACACAATGTAAAAATACTACAATATTCAAGTAATGTAAGAAATAACCTTTGTATGCATATAAAAGAAGCTACTCCTAAATGTGTCCTACAGGCTATAAAGTGAAATCAAAATTCTTCAGCCTGATATTTTTGAGGATTCTGCCTGCATCTATAAAAATTAAGTTTGTTTGTTTTTTAATCCTATAAAGCAACTCTGAAAAAGTATCAGCTGAAGCTCCTCAAGCATAGTTTTATTCAAAGGATGTCGGTTTTCAGAATAAATTCAGAACAAATAACTTCAGAAAAAATATATTGTGTGTTAGCTGGCAAGTAATGATAGATTGACATATTATGATCACAAGGTGCCTCACCAAGAATAATAGATGTAACAAAATATAAATTACCAATATGAAATGGGTCATAATCAATGTCATTTATGCCCCTACTGGATGATCAAATACAACCAAAATTGGAAATGATTTCTGTGCTCTTCTGTTTTCTCTTGTTGCACATAAATTACAGGAAAAAATGGCTGAACTAATAAATGATTTTGATTTGATTTATTTGTCTTTTCCATATAACCATACCTGGGGTACTTGGGATGAAATACAATTAGAAATCACAATTAATTTGAATATAAGTAAATGTCCAGAAAAAGTAGCAGAAGCTATCCAAATTATTAGAATTCTGGTTGCAAGACTCGGCTACACGGACATCTCCAGGAAATGCTTTCTTTACCCAATCTGTTGGGGTTAGAATGGATTACAAGCCCCTCCTCTACCCATTAGCACCCAGACCTTGATTCTGCTGCCGTCTAGCTCACTACATGTTATTGCTGATGGTCATTGACCTGCCTATATCTACTCCCTTGTACTTTGAACTCCTCAGAGAGTTCCCATATGTATTAAAAATCAGCTAAGGATTGTTGATATCTGTTAAGAAAAGTAGATTTCAAAACAAGAAATTTTGTCTGAATAGGTGGCTACCTCATCTCTGCATGAGGATAGTAGAAAAAAAAATTCATGGCCTGGTTTTTCCTTGGCAAATAACTCAGCATCTGTTCCAACATAAAAATGAATAAATGATTGAGGCTTTAAGGACTTATGCCATACTAGACGGCCTCAATAATATTAGCCTGGACCATTTTCATAGAACATACTGTCAACCACTTACCAGGGCCTGTAAAACATTGCATTTTAAGCAATTTGACTTCCCGGTGAACCATTAAAAGCTAAATTAGTTGTAAAATATACCCTGAGGTAACTAAACATGTTAGCATGCTGGATACGGTTGTTGGCTATAAGCCAATTAGACACTGGAGAACATGTACCAAAAAGTGATTTGAATTTTAGAGTAGTTGATCGTGAGTCATTGTATCTAACAACAATCGATAGCTACTGTACAACAATAATAAAGTCATATCATCAACATGTTGCAGAGTATGTATCTTGTGGTTGTCTATAGTCATGGAAACCATTCAGTTCATCTAAGATCCGTGTTAAGTCATTAATCAAAAGTTAAAGGGAAAGAATGTCAAAAACTCTGATTTTGGGAAACTGGGTTTTGGTGTATTTTTCAACCTCACATCACCCACAATTTCATGGGTAATAAAACTGTGTATCTGTATATTACACTCATCTATAGTATGTGCATTATAATTAAATGGGATTCAATATACTGCTTGCAAATGACAGTTATATATGCAGAGTTATAATGGTATAAATCACTTGAAGTGTATAATATTAGACAAAAATTAGTATAATCTATTTTGATGTTTTTCGTCTTTAGTGGATGTTTATATTTTGTCATGTCTCAGCAGAAAATAAAGGCAAAAATTTCACTACGATTTAATCTGAGAAGTAGTACAAGAAAAATACAATATCTAAATTGTATTTTTATCATTGTAAAAGAAAAAATGTGCTTTTACTATTGAATTTTTTCAATAGTAGAGAATAAGATGATTTTTATAGATAATACGAATACTTTCTTATGACTCTGATAATTTAGAACACATGACACTCAGAAAAAAACAAGAATCAAAAAAGTCTAGACTAACATCATTTTCTGCAATAAACTTAACAAACCATACCACTTGCTGAATAGTATTCTTCATAAAAGAATGCTGGGAGAGCTGAAGTTATATAATACAGGCATAGATTGCTCATGTTGATGATTTAAAAAATATTGAAATAGCTTATTATTTTCCAATCCCTTATACGTTAATCCTGGACACCTATGTATAGCCAATGAATTTAGCTTAAGGAGAGTGGTACCAAAATAGTCTGTACTGAATAATGCCCTAACTGGACCACTTTCCAGACTTAGAAGGATGAGGGGAAGTAAGTAAACGGAAAACAGCATCTGCAGTGTCTCCTAAATGAAGCTGGAGTAACAGAGGTTTCCATAAAGAACGATAACATCACGGAAGCATTTAAACATAATTGGATTGCTCTCAGTACAATTACCCCTATAAATGTGCTTTGCGTCTTCCTATGACCTTCTGCATCTAATTGCCAAAATTTAGTAAGAGGATAGAAAAGCAATAAATACAGGATGTTCATTTCAGCATTTCAGCAGCATAATTGCTACTTATTAATAATAAGTATTGCTTTTCTTTATCTTTTTTGGACTTCATTGTTGAGTTTCCAAAAGTCCTAACCATATTTATAAACTTCATGCATGTATTCACACATATACATGAATAATATGTATCCATTAGAATTCATATCATTGAATAACAAATTGAATTAATTAGTACTTAAAGAAATAAGTATTATTTTTGCTTCATTTGTTTCTGAACATTTTAGTGCTTTCCATTAAATCGATACAGAGATATTTTAAGATTCTGGTGTTAAGCTATTTAAGATACCTAGTAGCAGAGCATGGCAGGAAATAAATACATCAATAGGGACTTTTGTATATGTGTTCAATCCACTTTACTACTATCTTATCTTTCATTGGAATGGTGTTGATGCCTGCTCCACAGACCTTTCATATAAAAATTCAGATTAGAAAGACTTAGTCAAATTGTAACATCAAATAACAGTCATCTGTGTGTAACAATGTGTCAGTCATTGAAAGATAGCATATAAGACGGTGGTGCCATAGGTTATAATGGAGCTGACAAATTCCTATCACCTAGTGACGTCATAGCTGTCATAGTGTCATAGTACAATACACTGCTTGCATGTTTGTGATGATGCTGGTGTAAACAAACCTACTGTACTACCAGTTGCATCAAAGTATAGCGCATACGATCATGTACAATGCATAATACTTGATAATGATAGTAAATGACTATGTTACTGGTTTATGCACTTGCTATACGTTTTATCATTATTTTAGAGTATATTCCTTCTACTTATTTAAAAACAAAGAAGAGTTAATTGTGAAGTATCCTCAGGCAGGTCCTTCAGGGAGTATTCTTAAAGAAGGCATCGTTCTCATAGGAGATGACCGCTCAATGTGGGCTATTGCTCCTGAAGACCTTCCTGTGGAACGAGATTTGGAGGCCGAAGACAGGGATGCTGATGATCCCAACCTTGTGTAGGCCCAGGCTAATGTGTATATTCATGTCTTAGTTTTTAACAGCATTTTTAAAAATTAAATGCAAATCAAAACCACAATGAGATATCACTTATCTCCAGGGAGACAGGCCTTTATCAAAATGTCCCAAAACAATAAATGTCGGCGTGGATGCAGAGAGATAGGAACACTCTTACACTGCTGGTGGGACTGCAAACTAGTGCAACCTCTGTGGAAAGCAATGTGGAGATACCTTAAAGAGATACAAGTAGATATACCATTTGATCCAGCAATCCCATTACTGGGCATCTACCCAAAAGAACAAAAGACATTCTATAAAAAAGACATCTGTACTCGAATGTTTATAGTGGCACAATTGACAATTGCAAAGATGTGGAAACAACCCAAGTGTCCATCAACACACGAGTGGATTAATAAAATGTGGTACATGTATACCATGGAGTACTATTCAGCTATAAGAAACAATGGTTGATATAGCACCTCTTGTATTTTCCTGGATAGAGCTGGAACGCATTCTACTAAGTGAAGTATCCCAAAAATAAGCACCACATGTACTCACCAGCAAATTGGTTTCACTGATCAACACCTAAGTGCACATATAGGAATAACGTTTATCAGGCATCAGGCGGGTGGGACGGGGGAGGTGGGGATGGGTATATACATACATGATGAGTGCGATGCACACTGTCTAGGGGATGGACACACTTAAAGCTCTGACCGGTGGGGAGTGGGGAAGGCAAGGGCAATGTAACCTAAACATTTGTACCCCCATAATATGCAGAAATAAAAAAGAAAGAAAAAATATATTAAATAAAAAAAGCTTAAAGAGTAAGAATATAAAGAAAGAAAATATTTTTGTACAGCTACACAATGTCTTTGTGTTTTAAGCTGTTTAACGAGAGTTAAATAGTTTTAAAAAATTGCAAAGTTTATAAAGCAAAATAGTTACAGTAGGTAAAGTTAATTTATTATTGAAGAAAATAAAATATTCTTTATAAATTTAGTGTAGCTTAAGCATATAGTGCTCGTGAAGTCTGGAGTAGTGTATAGAATGTCCTAGAACTTTTACTTTCACTCACCACTCACTCACTCACCCAGAACAATTTCCAATCCTACAAGCTCCATTCATAGTTAGTGTCTATATAGGTGTATGGGCATTTTTTTGGGCATTTTTTTTTATCTTTTATTCTACATTTTTACTGTATCTTTTCTATGTTTAGATGCACAATTATTTACTTTTATGTTCCAATTGCCTACAGTATTCAGTACGGTAATGTGCTATAAATGTTTGAAGTCTAGGGCAATAGGCTATACCATATAGCATAAGTGTGTCACGGTATATACCATCTAGGTTTGCGTAAGTACTCACAAAATCACTTAATGATGCATTTCTCTGAACATATCCTCGGCATTAAGCAATGTATGACTGTATTAGAGATTTTTTTCCATGCACAAACTTATAAAATAATAGTCAAATAGTCCCTTGAATGTTATATTTAAATTATTAGGTTATTAAGCATGAAATGCCTGCTTTCCTTAAATACTAAGTTTGACAGTTGATATCTCTGACATTTCATTTTGACACTTCTAGTTTTATTTTTATTGTGAAGGTACAGCCTCAGTCTCAAACACAAGTGTTGGCTTGCGATTATCTTTCAATTTTTTTTCAGAGCAATTTTCGTGAAACCACGGATGAGATAAAATCCTTATTATTTTTGAACAAGAGTTTGTTGTGGAACTAATGCAGTGCAGACAGCTCAAAATATCAAAAAAGTGTTTGGGAAGGATGTGGTTAATGAATGCACAGTGTGTGGATGGTTTGAGAAGTTCCTTCTGGTGATTTTCATCTTGAATATGAGCCACATGGATGACCTAAGACCAAGGTGGATAATGATGAGCTGAAAGCTGTAGTGGAAGCGAATCCATCTCAACCTATGGGTGAATTAGCAGCAAGGTTTGATGTTACTATTCCAACAATAATAGAACATTTGAAACAAATCAACAAGGTAAAGAAGCTGGATAGATGGGGACCGACCACATGAATTAAATGAACGTCAGGGGAGCAATCATCTCATAGCTTGCATTTCTTTGTTGTTCACGACATAAAGGAGAATATTTCTACACCATATTGTTACATGTGATGAAAACTGGATTCTTTTTGACAATTGCAAGCATTTGACACAATGGTTGGATAAAGATGAAGTGCCGAAACACAGACCAAAACTAAATATTCATAAAAAAAAAGCTAATGGTGTCTGTTTGGTGGTCCAGCACTGGTATTATCCGCTACAGTTTCATGAAACCTGGTTAATCAATTACAGTAGATTTCTACTGCAACCAGCTGGACAAAATGATCAGGATGCTTGTGATTAAGCAGCCGAGATTGGTCAACAGAGACAGGCCAATCTTGCAAGACAATGCTTGAGTACATGTTGCACAAACAATGCTGCTCAAACTACAGAGGCTGGACTTGGAAACCCTCTGTCATCCACCAAATTCACCAGACCTTGCTACCAGACCAACTGACTACCACTTCTTCCAGGCTTTGGACCACTTCTTGCAAGGAAAAATATTCTGTGCTCAACAAGCTGTGAAAAACACCTTTCACGATTTCATCGCCACTCACTCCCCAGGCTTCTTTGCTGCTGGCATAAACAAGCTACCATTAAGATGGCAAAACCGTGTCAGTAGTTTCGGCACATACTTTGATTAATTGTACTGCTTCTTGTTTGAGGTACAATAAACTACACTTTTGATTTGAAATTGGACATTTCATATTTAATGACCAAATAAAACTAAGAAGATGTTTCATTTAACAAAATTTATCCCAATTTTTTTTTCAAATAAATACTGTAACTACTGTATTTAGATTAAATTACTCTTGCGGACGAAGAGAAATAATCATCTATGTAAAATGTTTGGTAGATACAGTTTTGATAAGTGTTGTACTTCTCTATTCCGAAAAAAAAAAAATTCAGATTCATATTCAACCACAGCAAGAACAATACTATAAATTCATGCTAAAGCATGTCATTCTTCCCCAACTATCTTGATGCTTCCAGGAATTTTATCTAACTTTTGAAACTATCTGATACTCAATAATTTCCTTTATGGAAATCATAGATCTCTTTTTCATTCCCAATTTTATTCTTATATGTAGTGGCTTCTAAGCTCCAGCAGGAATGGATTTGAAGCCATTACAGTCATTAGAAATTATTAAATCCAGACACAGTCACGGCGGCAATTACAAGCATGTTTAGAAAAGAATATGAACAGAAAACAGAGGGTGCATATAAATATAAGTCCATCCATTCTTTGTGTAATAGTTCACACATAAACACTAAGAGACTATAGATGAAAATCACCATGCTGACCTACAGCTCTATTTTTTTTTCTGCTTATATGTTAAAGCAACTACATTGTCTTCTATTATGGGTTTTATAATAGTGACCCAAATTGGGTAATGTGACATCTTAGCTGAAAAGTGATTAGCATAGAGGATCTTAATGTCTTGCATGAATAAAATAATATTGCATATTGTGTAATTTTATAGCAGTGACATTATGCATATGCCATAAGGGTCACCTGTAGCACATACAGATACAGTGATTTTTCAGATACAGTGAAGCAGAAATTGCTTTGATGCATTGGAATATGCACATTTGAATTCCACTTGAGTGAGCTTCCACTTACAGTCAAGTTTTCTGCCAAGAAACCTGGCATTACGTTGTATTACATCCATTACCTTGTATTACAAAAAACATTTGTAATATGATGGTTATCCCATGTTTTAAAAAATGATCTGATACATTTTTTACAAAATGAAAGCTCAGTATTCTAACTTGCTCAGGCATGGACGAGTTGAACTACTTTGAAAGTTGTCATCTATGGACTATTATCTGCTGAGTTAATGCTTTTCTGAACTTTATTCTCTACCAAATGGCAGCAATAGTAACAGTACAGCATGGTTATAAAAGCAATTAACATTGATGCAGGATTTAGGAAAGCTATGAAAATGTTTTTTAAACGTCAATTTTTATCATGCATCTTTTAAGAGGGACAGAGGATGCCACAAACTAAACCCGTTTCAGGAAGAACTACCTTAATTAAAAAGAAGGAAGGAAGGAAGGAAGGAAGGAAGGAAGGAAGGAAGGAAGGAAGGAAGGAAGGAAGGAAGGAAGGAAAAGTAAAGAGAGAAAAGTAATGGAAAGTCCAAAACTGTATCTCTCTGTATAACAAGTCAGTATGGCATTAGTACTGTATTACAACATAAAACTCCTGAAACAAATATTAGAGAATAGAGATTCCATATTATCATAAAATAATTTCTAACGATTTATATGGTCTATTTGCTCCCTGTTTTATTGACAAATGCTAAGTTTATGTCTATGATTTTTTTATATTACAAACTATATTCCACAAATCCCAAAAAACTTTTTAATATACTGGAAGTTATTAAAACAACATAATACATTAAGATGCAGAATGTTACTGAGAAAGTATTATTGGTAAAGCAAATATTTTCTTTTGGGAATCATGTCCGTATCTGCTTTAGCAAGAGAGTGTGTATCTGTCAGGACAATCTTGGTTATGGTGTGATAACAAACAATCCAAAAGTCTCAACAAAGGTTTAATTGTTTTACATGTTCCATGCCTATCAAAGTTAAGTGGGGTCCTGCTGTGTGCTTTCCTGTCTTGGGCCCAGACTGACAGAATGTCCACCAAGTAAAACTGTCACTGTGGAAGACACAAAGAAAGGGTGGTGAATCATACTGTTCATAAAGCTTTGCCCGGAAGTGACACATACTAGCAAAAGCAAATCCTATGGCCACAGCTCACTTCAATACTGCTGGGGATTACGACATATCAAGTGCCTGGGAAGAAAGAAATACTTGGTTTACAGTATTAATGACTACCACAGGAATATTAAGAAATCATACTTGACTAGCAAAATCTACTATTTTGCAAGTCTGGTTATTAGAAGATTATAGGCTAAATTATAGTACTATGTATTACAGGCTGAACTAAAACCAAAATACATTGCTAGTTTGATACTATTTATAATGTATCATTAAAAAGTAAGCGTAGCAGCATTTGAGATGGATCATAAAGTAAGTCGACAAGCTAGGTAACAATAAATATCTGTTTCTTAAACAATGGAGACTCATTTCTTACTCAGTTTTAATGAGTCAACATGATATTTTGCTCATCCTAGTTACTCGGGTGCACAGACTGATGGAACCTCCATTACCTTTTTTGTCTGTCTCAATATCAGTCTCAATATCAGGCTTCACGGCTTACTTCTTTGAAGGAAGAGAACGTGGAGACTCACTTATTGGCTCACGAACACTTCTGCCTTAAAGTGACAATTCTGGGCCCCCAGAGAAGAAATGTCCCAAGTCTTGGTGAGACTTGGTTACATCCTTATGATTTTGACTTACATAGTCTAAAGTTCCAGGAGCTGCATTTGGAGCAGTTTCAGAAGTTTTAGTCCTGTTACAATCATAGTCAAGTTAGAAACCCGAGGTCTTCTATACACAAACAGCTGCTAAGTCAGATATCTCCCATCCTGTTAAATTTTTAATTTGAACATAAGCCTTTATATTGATCTACAGTCAATTTTTCTTTGTTAATTTCAACCAATCTTTCTGAATAATTGAAATTTTTCTGTATCTGGATTCTCTCATCATACATGTATGTTATATATTCCTGTACTGATTTTCCATTGTGGCCATAACCAGTTCCCATACACTGATGGATTAAAATAACAACAACAAAAAATTATCTCATGGTGCTTCCGTAGGTCAGAATTTGGACATGGTCTCACTGAGGTAAAATCGAAGTATCTTTGGGATTGCGTTGTCCTCTAGTGATTCTAGGGGAGAATCTGTTTGCTTGTATTTTTGAGCTTTTGGGGGCCACTCACATGTTCTTCTTCCTGGCTCCCTTCCATCTTCAAAGCCAGCAACATTGCGTGTCTCTGATTTTTCTGTTGTCTCATCTTCCTGCCATAGCTGGGAAAGGCTCTGTGGTTAAGGACTTAGGTGACTAAGGTTAATCACCAGAATTCATTTTATATAATCTCCCTAAACCTAAGGTCCTTAAATGTAACCTTTTCCTCATGTAACAACACATTAACGGGTTCCAGGAATTAAGATGTGGATGTTCTGGGGGAGCCATTATTCTGTGTAATACACTTCCTTGTTGATAATAAAAGTATTCATTAATTAAAATAATTATGTAATCCAGATAGTAAACAATTTCTGAGAAGATATCATGTTCTTATGTAAGTGCTAGATAGGTGTCCTCTTACAGTGGGTGTAGCGACATCAGTGTATAAACTGTTACAGTGGCATAAGAAAAGTATACAATAAATATTTCTTGCTTATAGACCGGTGAACAAAATAGATGTAGTCTCTGCTTTCGTGGAGTTTAATGTTTCTCTCCTCATTCATGGAGACACAAACAAACATAACAAACATAACATACAAACACAACAAAATGACAAATCTTTAAATGTACTAGAAGAAAAATGCAGAGGGCTGTGACAGTGAGTAACAGGATGGGACCTGACTAAATTTGGGTGGCTAGAAAATGTTCTCCAAGAAAGTAGCATTTAAACTGAGAGGAAAATATGAACAGTTAGTTTGGAAAGAGAAGTTGGGGTGCTGAGGAGTTTTCCAGATAAA
>RJWJ010044967.1:0-11937 GCA_004363605.1 Indri indri
ACAGTCCCTTGGGGGGATCTGGATTGAACCTGAACAGCCAAAAAGGTACCCAGCCCCTCAGGGCTTTCCACCAAGTTTGTTGCCCACCCACCCTGAGGACACCATGGCCCTCTCCTTCCTCTGGGAAGGCAGGAAGACTCCAGTGAACACCAGCCTGTCCTCTGGGCTGGAAGTCCCCTGCTCCCTCCCTCCCACACGTGGGGAGCAGGACTTCCCTTCACTGTCTGCAGAGGTTGTTCTGCCCACTGGGCCATCCTGTGTTGTAGTACAGGGTTTCTCAATCTCGGACATTTGGGCCAGAGGACTTTTTGTCGTGGGGGCTGTCCTGTGCATAGTAGGACGCTTAACAGCATCTCTGGCCCTACCCATTAGATGCCAGTAGCACCCACCCCACACCCCACCCCTGCCTAGGGGTGACACCCTCTCAGACATTGCCAAATGTCCTTTTGGAAGGTAACACCACACGCAGTAGAGAGCCACTGCTCCAGGGCATTCCTCTCCTCTGGTTAGCCAGGCTTCTTCTCTGTAAGGAGGCATCTATCCTTGCTTGCCTATGTTGACCCAAGCAATGCTCCCCAAGCCAGGGGTTCTAGAATGTTAAACGGAGGTCTCTGCCCTGATTCTCCTCTTCTTCTAGACTGTAACACCCAGGAGCCACCTCAGTAGCTAAGTTCATGAGAGGAATGAGGAGGAGAGAATTGACCGGACCTCCTGAGGAGCTGCCCCTGCTGGGAGGAAGGCAGAGCCGCTGTGGGCCAGTCCGCGGCAAGGAGCAGCCGCCTGCGTGTGCTGCAGCAATGGGCGTCAGGGCAATCCAAATGAGAAAAGGACCAGTGGAGAAGAGCCAGGGCCTTCTGAGCACCTTCCCTTGGGACTGGGGGAGGGATGCTAGGGCCTGCGATGACAGGGCAACGTTGTATTTCCTCCTTGCTGTCCCGTCCCTATGCCAGGGGTCACCTAGCCCTTTGAAACAGAGTATCTTGATGGTAACTGGCGATGCCCACATAATATTCTCTAGACAGGAGCTGGGGACACAGCTGTGGAACTCTGTAGCCTCTCTAGAGAGAGTGCGACTTGATGTCCATCAGCCCCCGACTGGTTAGGCTTCAAGGGGCTGCTTGGAGGAGGTGGTGTTGTCAGGAGCACAAAGCTGCCAGGCTGTCTTCCTTCCTTCCTTCCTTCCTTCCTTCCTTCCTTCCTTCCTTCCTTCCTCCCTCCCTCCCTCCCTCCCTTCCTCCCTCCCTTCCTTCCCTGCTGAAACCCCCACGCGTTGACTGTGTCTTGGTTCTCGTAGCACATGAAGGGTGCTGGACGTCCTGAGGCCAATGCCACAGGGGTGTGGAGAGACAAGACAGGCCAGGAAAAGGTGTAGCCTACTGAGGGAGCCCAGGAATGTGCTGCAGATTGGGTTTTGTGGGGTGTAAATGCACAGGTCTGCAGGTGACACGTCCTGCAGGTGCACGTAGACTTGAACATACGGCATGCTTTTGCCCACGTGTAAGAAAGCATGCGGTGTATGCCCAGGTGAGTGCTGGTTTGCAAGCATACACACACACACACACGATTCACAGTGTGGCCTACATGGAGGAAAAACACATGTGTGTATGCGTAACACATTGCAAATGCCAAGGGTAATGTATAGCACAGGCTTCAAGGAGATGCGTGCAGGTGCGAAGACGCCAGGTGTCCGTGAAGGCGTAACACAGAGTAGGAGTAGAGATGTACACCGGGGCAGGGGCAGTGTGTGGTGTGTAACTAGAGGAAATGCTGGAACAATGGAACATGCAAAGGGTGTGTGTACGGGACCTGCAGCAGATACTGCAGCAAGTGCTGAGTGGAGGTTTCCACCCTGTCGCTATTCACACACGCGTCTCTCTCCACCAAGGACAGACAGGAAGTTAGGGTAGAATAACACTTAGCATGTGATATAACACTGTGTCTTAGTTCATTTCCTGCTGCTGTAGCAGAATACCACAGACTAAATAATTTATAAAGAAAATACATTTATTTGGTTCACAGTACTGGGAAGTCCAAAATCATGGCACTGGCCCCTAGTGGGGGTCGTCCCACGAAGGAAGGTATCACATGGCTAGGAAATGTGCGTGTCAGAGACAGAGTGAGAAATGGGGCCAAACTTCCCCTTTCTCGGGGCAAGTTTCTCAGGAGCCCACTCCTGCAATAACAGCACTAATCTGTTCATGAGGCACAGCCCTCATGGCCCAATCACCTCTTAGAGTTGCCACCTCTTAAAAGCATCATAATGGCAATTAAGCTTCCGACACATGAACGTTTGAGGGACACATTCAAGCCACAGCACTACGTATATAAGAGTACAACTGAAAGGTCACGTTTATTCTTCCTTCTTTGCCTTCCTAAGATGGGACACATGACAGTCTGTATTCCTGAGAGGACATGTGGCGAAATGGTTTTCAGCATGGACTTTGGGACTAATGATTTGAGTTTGAACCCTGCTCTACCTTTTACTTGCTACAAGCCTCGGACAAATCATAAACCTCTTAAACCTCCCTACGACCCAGTTTCTCATCAGCAAAGTAGGGAGAAGCAGAGCTCCCCACCCCCTGCGGTGGTTGTGAAAATCAGAGGAGCCCCAGGGGTAAGTGCATGCACAGGACACATTCCTAAACGCTAGCGCTGTGGTACATGCAGGAGAGCAGAAGGACACCCTTTAGCACAGTCTCAAAGACTCCTGCAGGACAGAGAAGCTGGGCTCTTCCAAAGGCTCCCAGTCATAGCCCGAGGGCAGAACCCCTGCTTGGAAAGGCCCATTTCCCATCTTTGCAATGGCCTGTAGGGAACCCGACAGAGGGGGGAACAGAGCCAGCATAACATCAGTGCGAATGAGATGCACATTCAGAGCCACATCCTGCAGACAGGAAAGCGCTGGGGGCAACAGGACACAGACAGAGGGGAAGCCGTTCAACACCCAGGCAGGTTCAGGCCCTGTGAGCCGAGAGAAGGCAGCCAACCCATCCCTACTAAAGACTAGCACAGGCTCCTCCCACTGCCTGGGTCCTCAACCCCAGGACCCTTCTCCTGATGTTCAAACCCACCTACACCCAGCGGAGTGCTGGAAGCCAGGCACAAGACTGACACATGCGTCTCTTCCCAGCCCGGTGTTCAGTAGCTTGCAATCGGCCTTGGTAGGAGCATTCTCAGCACAGAAATTGGCAAATTTCCCTTGAGACTGGGCTGGTGGTTGTTGGCGGTGGACACAAAGGAGAAAAAAATGTCAGAGCCACTGGGAGAAGCAGAGGAGAGAAAGGATAGTTGTAGGTTAAGGTTCTCTGTTGGCCTTAAGAATATGGGCACGGTGACACCCAAGGGTCGAGAGCTCAGGCCTGGCACCATTCAAAACAAAAACAGACAAAAAAAAAGCAAAACCAAAACCCCCACAGAAACTGAGGTAGAATCAGCAAGAGAACATTTTCTACATTGTTCTAGACTCTGAGGTATGTCTGAGCAGTTCACAGTAGACTGTTGGGGACACAACGAGGACTGTCCCTGGAAGGGAGGAAGACCCCCTCTCAGGCACCACGGAGGCGCTCAACTCCCCATCGGTGGCTGACACTTCACATGCCCCCCTCCCTGAGGGGAGTTGCCCGGGGCAAAGTGACAGCCCCTCCCCAAGGGAAGCCCACATCCAGTGACTGGGCGGTACAGGGTGCACAGACCGGGCTGTTCGCCTGGCGAGCAGCATCTCTGAAGAGCCATCCCAGCTCCAGAGCTCACAACGGGATGTGCTGAGACTATTGTCCCTGCATCATCACAGCTCAGCGTCTCCCTCTGCCTCTTCCTGCAGCCCTCACTCTCTCCCAGGCACTGTCTGAAATACTCCAAGGAACCTGCCGCACACAAATCCCCCCCCAGAGTCTATCTCCGGGAGAACCCAAGGCACCCCTCCCCCACTCCTGTAAAGAGGGAAAGTGATATCGGTTGGAGACTGTGCCCGGGAGACTAATGCCCCCCAACCCCAGCACTATGTCATTCTCTACAGTGGGGGTGTGTATGTGCCTTGCGACATGCCGGGTACCTGCAGAGAGCCAGTGCAGGGCACTTCCGCTGAACAGGCGTTACCCAGTGTGTTTTGCCATGGGGAGGTTTTAAACCATCTATGATGGAGGGTGGGAGAGGACAGGGAAAAACACAATGAAGTGTGTGTGTGTGTGTGTGTGTGTGTGTGTGTGTGTGTGTGTGAGAACTGGTGTTTGTGTTCCGGGCTGGCATCCCTGTTGAAGGGCACAGCAAGGGGAGGGAAACAAAAGAATGTCACCTGCTTGTTGGATTTAGCAACACACAGGACCTCTGCGGCAAAAGCCACCTGCTCTGTTGGCTACACAGAGATGTGAGCGTGCAGATATACACATCCTCTCTACCTCCAGGCACAAAACACAAGCCGTCCCAAACACACAGCCCGCATTCCAGGTCTTGGTTGTTGAGCGGGCATGGGGAAAACTTGGCCCAGCTGACCTTTAGTGGAAGAGGTAACGCTGACCCCGGTGTCAGCTCCCGGACACAGCGGAATCCTGGCCTCTAGCCTGTGTCTCTCACCTACGCAAAACCCTTCAGAGTTCACAAAGCACGTTCACGCGTTCCTCAAACACTCCTCCATGGGGTTGGGACGTACATTCACTGCACCAGGTGCCAGACTCACATGCAGCCCATCTTTTGACTTCTAGTTCATGCTGGTCCCACTGGACCTCATCATGGGTTCTAGAGGGCAAGCCGGGGCCCACGATGGAGGAACTGGTTGGCCTCCGCGCCAGCAAATGACTTCATCCTACTTGCCGTCTTTCTGGCTCGGAAGCTCCATTTGTGATCTGAGCCCCAGCTCCCTCGTCTCCAGGGCATGCTGCACAGACGGCGAGCTTCCCCGCCACCTGGACGGAGGGAGTTCCCGGCCACCCTGCCAGTGAGAGGACTTTGCCGAACAAGCTCCAGGCAGTGGACTGTGTCCATGCCGGGGGGTTCCAAGGGAAGGCAGGATTTGCCTCCCACCTCCTCCAATAATTCCCCTGCTTGGTCTGGACACTGACAGCACGCTGGTGAACCGTGCCTGGGGGCAGCCACGTTACTTGTTAACTTGCTGATCGGAAATTGGTTTTTCTTCGGAGGCACCGAGTTGAGTATGAGAACCTGTGGAGGGGAGGGGTTCCTGGTCCTTGTACCCGCAGAATAACAGTAATGCTGATCACCATTTGGATTAATCTGGAACTTTACCAAACACTCGGATGCAAGATCTCATGTGCCAGTGGAATCTTCTATATTCCCAGGGGTGGGGCATGGTCTCGCTACACCAGCCACCCTGTACCCCGGACTTTAATGCCAAGCAGGCCCGGGACTGGATCCCCAGAGCTCCTGACATTTTGCGACTGCAATGTGTACTGCATGTGGGAAGTGCCAGCTGGGTGCATGGGGTAAATGCTCACTCATTGGCCACTGTTGTCACCTCATTGCTGCCCCCAGGGAAGCCCCTGGTTACATGAGTGAGCAAACCCAGCAAATGCCTCCTCTATCAAGTCCCATCTTCTGGCTCACAGTCCGTGTCAGAGGGCAGGCAATCTCTGAAGGCCCAGCCCACTGCGTTAAGGGCTGCCAAATGCAAGAGTCTCCTTTTCTATGTCAGACCTTATGTTGACTCTGTGATCACGATGAAATGGGAACATAAGACAGCAAGAGATGGAGGCCGGGAAAAGGGTTCCGCTTGCCCATAAATCCCTGCTAATTCCATGCAGGTTCAAGTCTTCAGCCTTCCAGACAATGTTGGTCCTTGAGCCCAATGAGGGGGTGGATGGACATCAGCGACCTGCAGCTGAGCTCTTGCAGGCACATTGAGGGAGCTGTCCAGGAATGTGAATGAGATTGTCTCCATCCTTCCTATTCTGGATCAGACCCGAAATTGTGGCTTATGATCACATCCAAACTCTTCTACCTTATTTTGAATCTATCAAGTTTCTCCCCTATCTTTGTTTTCCTTCATGAAGACTGTTACTATAAAAATGTTAAGCTATATGAAACACAAGCTCTATGAAATATCTTTGCAACTCAGGCCATATGGCTCCACAGGAAAGAGAGAGCTGTTTTCTGGGCTCTTTGGTTAAAAAGCTGCTGAAAGCCCAATATCAGAAGTTAATAGATAGGAAGTGAATAGATCATCTTAAGCAATTCAATGCACGGTTTTAGGCAACCTGGTAATTATTGCTGTTATTGTTGTAGTTCAGCCAACATTCATTGAGGCATATGCCATGTGAGACACTCTGATAGATGAATTGAATACAATTTCAAATACAATGCTGTTTTAATTATTATTTACCGGTTGTTAACAGTTTTGCCAAATTGACGCTCTCTCCCTTCTTCCCTCTGAAATGTAGGTTGCAGACATCATGACACTTTACTCCTAAATTCTTTAGCTTATATCTTCTAATAACAAGGATCATTCTCCTGCATTATTACCATACCACTATCAATCCTGAGATATTTAACACTGACACAATAATATTGTCTTACAATGCTTCCCACACTCACATTTTCCCAATTGTCCCAGGAATGTTCTTTGTAGCTTTTTGGTTTTTTGTTGTTTTTTTTTTTTTTAAGTAATCCAGGATCCACTTGTGGATCCCACACTGCATTTAGCTTCTGCCTAATGTTCTGATAGACACAGAGTTCTGTAAGAAAGATACAGAGCTCTCAAAGACTTTTGAGAAAGAACTTCCAGATTCAAACTAAAAAGGAAAAATCTTTCCAAAAAGGACCCTTGGATGCTGTACAACTCTCATTCCTCACTACAGATGGGCAAATTATTTCTTAGAGGGGCATGTGGGCTTCTAATTATTCCAACAGATTAATGCCATCTGCTCCCCATATGAAGGCAAAATAGTTAGAAGGTGGTGTCCAGGCGGCCTTGGGCCCTGAGCAGGGTCTGGCCATGTCCTCTAACATACAGCCATGTCCTCTGGGGCCAATCTGTGCCAGGCCTGATTTGGGCACTGGAGATGTGGAGAAAAAGGGGAAAAAAACAAAAATTGAAAAATCTGCCCTCACAGGGTTTACAGTCTAGTTGGGGAAAACAAGGAGAGAGGGAGAGGGAGAGAAACAGGGAACTAAAATAAGGCTAGAGTGCTGAAGGATAAAGTAGGTGCAGGGGCATGTCAACCAACCTTGGCAGCAAGGGAAGAAGCCATGTCTACACCGGAGCCTAAAGAAGGAGAATGCAAGAGCTGAAGGCAGTGGAGGAATACTCTCCACAGGAGAAACAGCCCCATGGGCTTGTCCAGAGGTGAGAAGGACCAAGTGTGTGCAAACCGGTTGTGTGTTGAGTTTGGTTGGGAGGAAAGGCACGAAATCTAGACTGGAAGGCTGGGCTAGGGCCAGCCCGCACTGGACCTTACAACACATGGCGAGGTGCTCGGACTTCAGCCTGGGGAGACCGTTAAGGGGGTACATGATTGGATGTTCATTTACAAAGACATCCCAGCACTGTGTGGAATGATGGGGCATGTGGGCGGAGGAAGCCCAGTCAGGAGGCTGCATGAGGTGCCAGCAGTGGTGGCCTGGATCTCAGGTTGTGGCAGATGATATGGAGAGATGGGAGCATGTATAAGACATATTTTGGAGATAGGATCTGAGGCTCTTGTAGATAGACTAGACATAGGGAGTAAAGAAAAGGGAGAAATCTAGGATGACCCCCAGGTCTCTGTGATTAAAATGTTGCTTTAGACAAAGCAACCTAAGGCCCAGGGGTCTGTTGTTGTAAATAAAGTTTTGTTTTTCTTTTTAAAGGCTGGTCAAGTGGAGCAGTGGGAGTGGAGAAGGAACAAAGGAATCTGTAACGGGTTGTGATCAATTAGTTGTAAACACCACTGCGCTTGGACCAACTGTAAATAAAGTTTTATTGGTACAAAACCACACTCACTTATTTACTTATTGCCTAAAGCTGCTTTCACACCACAAAGGCAGAGCTGAGAAGTTGCCACCAAGACTGTATGCACTGCAAAGCTGAAAATGATTATTATCTGATTCTTTACAGAAAAGTCTGTGAACCCCTGTCTTAGAATACTGCATTCCTGAGATGCCTCAGGGAGAAAAAGGATATTTTAGTCAAATAAGTTTGGGCAAATCTGTATTCCCTATAGTTTTCTTGGCTATTCACCATGGATGTAGATACACTGAGAGCTCGGGAGCTTCAAGAAGTCCCACAGGAAAGAAATCTATTTACTTTATTAAAACTGATATTTTCCAAATGTATTTGCTCTCGGACCATTTTTATGTTTAACTCTGAGGAATGCACCTGTGGACACTTGCTTTAGAAAGATTAGGAGGTATAATGGAGGAGTGAAGATTGGTGTGAATACAAGTTATGAGTCATAAGGCATCATTAAACTGGCCAAGGAAGGAAATGAAGCTGGGAGGTAGGGAGGGTCAGAGGAAAAGGAAGAGAAGAAGATGGCTTGAGGGAAAAGACTGAATTCCAGCTTAGACACACTAAGTTTGTTGGCTCAGAGGAAGGAGTAACCTTCTGCCTCCGGGAAGAAGGAGTAGGCACACTTTCCCTAATTCAACTAAAAAGCTTGGTCATTATATAGAAAATAAACAAGAGAAGGCTCAGGACGGTGCAGGAAGGAGGAAGGTGGCCGCTGGCTAGGGAGCTCACAATCTGAGGACAGGCATGGTGGTGAGTTCCCTGGATTTTCCGTTAGCCTCACATATCCCAGGCTGAGTGCTGGAGGAGAAGATGATCTAGACATGCCCATGCCCCCCCACCCCGCCAAAAATGCCCCAACGAAAGCCTGCTCTCACTAGCCAAAGGACCAGGAAAGGGGCAGGCTAGCAAACAGAAAACTTTTTGACAATAACCACCCTACTCCAGACAACCACCTCAGACAAAAGACATGGTCCCACTTTCACCCACACCAACAAAGGCCGAGCGGAGGCCCTAAACTTTTACTCCTGAAAGCCTGTAATGAGGTGCCCCAACACCTCTCTGGAATATTGTCAGAGAAAGCCAAGCAGAGAGCCAGGATCTTCATCCCCATCTTCCTGCCTCCACCCAGTGGTAACAAGGCACTACCCCTCCCTCCCTCCTGGAACGGATCAGAAAGCACCAGCTAAAACAAATGGCTTTAAATAAGATCTAGAGTCTCAGAACACAATATGGAAATGTCCAGGTTCCAAAAGAAAATCACTAGACATACCAAGAACCAGGGATATCTGAAACCAAATTTTTAAAACAACATGTGTTGGCACCAAGATGACAGAGACGTGATTTGACAAAGATTTTTAAAGCCGTCATGACAAAATGCTTCAGTGAATGATTATGAATACACTTGAAAAACCAGAAATCCTCAGCAAAGAAACAGAAAGTCTCAGCAAAGAAATAAATGACATAAAGGAGAACAAAATGGAAATATTTGAACTGGAAAGTACAACTACTGAAATAAAAAGCAACACGGAGGTGCTTGAGAGTGGAATGGAGGGGGCCGAGGAAAGAATCAGTGAACTGGAAGACAGAACAATAGAAATTACCCAATCTGGGCAACACAGAGAAAACAGACTGAAAGCAAATGATCAGAGCCCCAGGGCCCTGTGGAACTATAATGAGATGAGAGCCCTAGAGGAGATACAGGGTGGAACTATACAAAGACTCAAAGGAATAATGGCTGAACACATCCTAATTTTGACAGGAATCATAAAAGTACAGATTCAAGAAACTGAGCTAATCCCAGCAAGATAAACCCACAGAGATCCATGACAAGGCACGTGGTTAAACTTCTGAGAACTAAAGACAGGGTACGCGAAGGAGCCAACCTTTACTAGGCTTTATTGGACCTTGAGGCAACCGCAGCTGAGTAACCAGGGCTGTGGAGCAGGGACCCTGTTCACCTGGATCAGGACGGAGATGACAGTACCGGAAGCCAGGGGCTTGGGTCAGAGAATCTTGCGGGATTTTAGGGCTACCACTTTCTAGCTTGGGTGTCCCCATGGACAGCAGCCGCCTATGGTTTTCGGTGGCATGGAAACAGGGATATTTTGGTGTGTTGAACACACTGTATCTTCAGGGTGTTTGTACCTGCTATTCCTTAGCCTGGAATGCATGTTCTCTTGTTCTTAAAAGTCACCTCCTCAGAATGGCCTCTGGTCTAAAGCAGACTCCCCAGCACACTATTTCCTTTGTTTATGGATAACGTGTCATCACTCATTCATTTGTTGACTTGTTTATTGCGTGTCTCCGCTACTAAACCATAAACTCCATGAGACCGGAAACCACCCTTGTCTGGCACACAATAGGCAGACAGAAAAAAAGTCCTGTTGAATAAATGAATGAAAGAGCCGAGAAGGGAAGGGAACCTACCTTTGAAATAAATTCTGTGTTTCAGAAGCTGAGCTAAGCACTTTATACACATTGTCTCGTTCAGTCGTCACAAGTCAATACTGACATGAGTACCCATGTTCTCATTTCACAGGCGAGGAAACTGAGGCTCAGAGAGACACACTCTCTCATGTCCAAATTGACACATCAACCCAGACGCAGAGCCAAGTTTCAGATACAGATTTTTTTTCGGCTCGTATTTTTCCTACTACTCTTCTCAGCCACTCTGTTGAGGCAGGTTCTCTGGGCTTAAGCCCCAACCCTACACCCTGCTCGCTGGGCGATTCGTAACATTCACCCAGTTTGCTTATCTTTAAAGCGAAGTTCTGGGAAGAAGGGGTCGGACCTGCTCAGCGGACAGGTAAAGCCGTTCCATTTGTGTCTCTAAGCAGTTGGGCTGGAGTTTAATTTATGCGCCTGGGTACCATGGCGATGCAAGCTCTATAAATACCCCAGAGAGCAGCTTCTTCCAGCCAGGCTGCTAGTTACTGCTCCTGTGCCCCCACCCCCATTTCCCACCAGGACTCTGCCTCTGCGTGGAGGTGGGCGTGGAGGAAAGCACTGCTTTGCAAGAACCCCCGCCCTCTGCTCACACGCTTTTTTTTCCCTCTCCACACCCCCACCCTTGAAACTGAGATTTCATCTCCACCTCCTCATTCAGTGCATAATTCATTTCCTCCTCGGTGAAAGACACAACAGCTCCCAGTCCCCACTCCCCAGAGAACTCTTTGATGAGAGAGTCGGAAATAGGATGGACTGAACCTCTCCTGCCAGCCCAGGACAGCCACTTGTCTAGGAGAAATCCAGTTCAGTTAATAAATGAACCAGCAAGGGAAAAAGGAGGGGCAGGCAGGCGACACAGGGAGAGCAGTGCCCCTCCTTCCGTAGAGGCAGCTGAGTCTGTTCAAGCCCCTGATAGCTATGCCCCAGGTGGGTCTCGTTGGCAGCACTAGGCAGGGGTTGAGGATCAGGTTGGTCTATTGTCCCCTTAGAATTCAGAAGCTCCTCCCACGTCCCCCCCAACTCTGCCCTCTCGCTGAAGCTCGGCTATGACCTGCTCTGGTGCGCCCTCCCCAATCCCCATAGCCTCCTCCAAGCCCTCCACACGGACATGCAACCCAAATGAAAGCAGGAGTTCGAAATGAGTCTCCTGGCTGTCCCTTCCATGCAGACCGTGGCCCTGAAGTTTCTCCTTCATAGGCCGGGCGTCCGGAAGTGAAAACCCACTGAAAACAGCTAGGTTGTAATCTGAGCTCTATTACTGACTATGTGACTATAGGACGTCACTTTGCCTCTCTGAGGTCTCAGTTTTCTCATTATAAAATGGGACCCATAAGAACTGGGACAGTAAGTCATTATTCATAGAAACTCCATTTCCCTGTTTGCGAAATGAGTAGGCTGTGCCAGACTTATTTCCACTTATTTTCCAGCACTGTATTAAGCCCTGGAGACCCAGAGGTAAAGAAAAAAACCATCTCTTCTGCCTTGGCTCGCATGTTGCCAAGGTTTCTACCACCCTCATTTTCTCTGGCTTAGGACATGTTTTTCCATCA
>RJWJ010044968.1:0-12004 GCA_004363605.1 Indri indri
TATTATCTGTTGTCCCAGATCTGTGCCAGGACTGGAGGAGGGGGACTTGCAAATAGTAAATAAAGCTGTGACCTTTAAGTTTGACAGGGTCCAATATAAAGTCCCGTTAAAAGGGACTGTTATTTCTGATAGGGGAAAGTGAGAGACACAATATTAGAGAGAGTAATTTTTGTTTTCTAACACTATAAACTAAAAATAGCTATTTTCTATGTAGATAATTTAAATATCTTTGAAGGGATTTACTTTCTGTTGAATGACTCATTTTAGATCTGAAGATACTTCATAATATTCCAAGGGAGAAAGCATCATTGTGCAAACAGGCCTTAAACAATGCCTGAAACGCAATGCAACAAATCTTTCATTCCCAGTTTTTTTTTTTTTTTTTTGGCTCAGAAGTTGTGGGTAGGGAATACACAAATCTAGAAGCAAAGTATTATTATATTATTTGGTGTTGACAGCTGACATTCGTATATGAATAACAGCATCATTTAATATTTTCTTCAACCATCAACCAAATGCTTTCTGACATTATACTCTAATTTTGCAAGATACAGAATCAAGTGTCATAAATGACAGAGGAGGTGAGCTGCAAGACTCAGTTTAATGTCTCATTTTTCTCATTTTCTAGGGGTTGAGATAGATCCAAAGATTCTGAAAAATTCACTTCTATGCATATGAATCTTCATAAATGCAAATGATATTGACTTTAGCATTCAATTTGCTCACAAGCTTGAAAGATCTGAAATTGCACTTGAAAATGCCTTCTTTTTGGCAGTCAACAATAAATATTTTTTAAGCAGTTGATAACATTAGGATTAAGTCACAGTAAAACCACAATTCGAAGCATGAAGATTAAAGTGTAGATTTCTATTTGCTGTTGGCAATGTCATCATATCTCTAATATGGCAAATAAAGAAGGCTTTGACATCATTTTCGCTGCTTGCCTCTAGCACAAAACTCCATTGCTGAGACATTGTGCTCACTAAATACATATTTGTTGAACAAAAGTTATTGTCACTCAATAAATCACTAATTAGTTCACTCAAGAAATATCTTTTGATCACTTTCTTTTTGCCAGTCCCCAAGGAAGCATTACAGCTGCTTTCTACCTTTTAGCTGTTTCTTCACTTTGTATGTTTTTTTCCTCCCTGTAAAATAGACTCGATTATCTTTAGCTTGGCTGCTAGTACCTCATTTTCACTTGATTTCCCATTTTCAGGATCGAGTACTTTTCATCTGTCTAGCTATTGCTGTCAAGGTGGGATTCTTTATCTGTCACACTGACCCGTCTTTCCTTACCTGAAGTCCTCCATCAATTTCCCATTGCATTGAACATTGAGTCTGTAATATTCTCATTGTGCTCTAAGCCTTTCACCAGGAAGATCAAAATACTTTGCTTTTTCCATCACTACTTCTCCTAGTTCCTTTTGTTTGCTTCAAATTTGTTTCCTTGGGTGTCCCTCATTTGAATTGTCTGCATTAAAATTTTTTTCTTAATTGACACATAATAATTGTATGTATTTGTGGAGCACATAGGAACATTTTGATACCTACAATGTACAATGATCAAATCACTGCAATTAGCATTTCCAGCACCTCAAACATTCATTGTATCTTGTATTGGGAACATTCGAAATCCTTTTTTCTGGCTATTTGAAAATAAATAATAAATAATCGTTAACTATATTATCCTAGAGTGCTATAGAATTGTGGTCCTCAACCACTGGGACACAGACTGGTACTGATCCGTGGCCTGTTAAGCACCCGGCCACAGAGCTGTCATCCCCACCCCTACCCCCATCCTTGGAAAAATTGTCTTCCATGAAACCAGTCCCTGGTGCCAGAAAGGCTAGGGACGGCTGCTAGAACCTAGAATTTATTCCTCCTATCAAGTTGTAATTTTGTATCCTTCGACCAACCTCTACCTGTCCCTCCTTCACCCCGTCCTTCCCAGCCTCTAGTAACCACTGTTGTACTCGTCTATGAGAGTGACGTTTTTAGCTTCCACATATAAGTGAGAACATGATGTATTTATCTTTCTGTTCCTGGCTTATTTCACTTAACTTAATGTCCTCCAGGCTCATCCATGTTGCTGCCAATGACAGAATTTAATGTTTCTTATGGCTTAATAGTATTCCATTGTGTATGTATGCCACATTTTCTTTATTCGTTCATCCACTGATAGACACTTAGGTTGATTCCATATCTTGCCTATAGTTAACAGTGCTACAATAAACAAGGGGGTGTGGATATCTCTTTGCTATTCTCGTTTACTTTCCTTTGGATATATACCCGGCGGTAGGATTACTAGATCATATGGTAATTTTATTTGCAGTTTTTTGATGAATCTCTACACTGTTCTTCATAACAGCTGTGCTAGTTTACATTATCAACCAACAGTGTGTAAGAGTTCCCTTTTTTATGTATCTTTGTCAGCATTTGTTATTTTTTGCCTTTTTGATAATAGCCATTCTAGTTGGGGTGAGATGATATCTCATTGTGGTTTTGATTTGCATTTCTCCGATATCTAGTGATGTTGAGCATTTTGTCATATATTTCTTGGTCATTTGTATGCCTTCTTTTGAGAAATGTCTGTTCAGATCTTTTGCACATTTTTAATTGGGTTCTATTTTTTTTTTTGCAGTGCAGAAACTTTTTAGTTTGTTATAATCCCATTTGTTTATTTTTACTTTTGTTGCCTATGCTTTTGAGGTCTTATTCATGACATCTCTTCTCAGACCAATGTCCTGAAGTATTTTGCCTATGTTTTCTTCTAGTAGTTTTATAGTTTGAGGTCTTACATTTAGGTCTTTGATCAATTTTGCATTGATTTTTGTATAGGGTAGTCTGGTTTCATTCTTCTGCATATGGATATTAATTTAATTTTTAGCATTGCTATCCATAAATAGTCAATATTTTTCATCCTTTAGCAAAGTACAATTTATTTTGCATACTTTTCTCTTCTAGCACATAAAACATTATTTAGTCAATTAAAACAGCTTCTGAAATGTCCCTGTTTTTCACCAAACCTTCACAGACTATTCAAATTAATAATAGCTTACAGTCATTCTGAACAATCAAGATAATGAGATTTCCTTTTGTTTAATATTATGGCTTGGCCTCTCTCGTAGTAATGGAAAGTAATGGTTGTCTTTGAGACACTTAAAATTTCTTCACCTTAAGTTACAGAGAATATGTTATATTGCATTTAATTCTTGATGTACAAATTTGTTCCATTGTTAGCATATCTTATGTCATAAATGTTTTACCATGTCTGTACTATCTCTCTGAAATCAGGGACCATTTAAATAATTTTCTCTGAAAATACAAAAAAATGCTCTATATTCCAATTAAGTGCTTAAATTTGACTGCTTCTGTTAGTTATTTGTTAGTTATTCTTAGAACAAGGAATATGATATCCGAATGCCCAAAACATATGGAAAAGAACTAGAAATTGGTGCAATCAGCTGCTTTTTTTGATAAGGGAAAGACAGCCTATAGTTTATACATAAATAATAAAATTTATTCCATTACATTTGATAGTTTTCATTTTTCCTCTCTCTTTTTCTTTTTTCTTTTTTGTGGTGTCTTCTTCCTTTTTATTTATTTTTTCCAATTTATTTATTTATTTTTTTAAATTTCAGAATATTGTGAGGGTACAAACATTTTGGTTACATATAATGTCCTTGCATTGCCTAAGCCAGAGCTACAAGCATGCCCATCCTGCATACAGTGTGCTCTGCACCCATTAGTTGTGAATGAACCCATCTCCACCACCCCTCTCCCCACCCGCCTGGCACTTGATGAATATTACTTCCATGTGAGCACCTACGTGTTGATCAGTTAGTATCAATTTGATTGCAAGTACATGCGGTGCTTGTTTTTCCATTCTTGTGATACTTCACTTCGAAGGATGGGCTCTAGCTCCACCCAGGATAATATAAGAGGTGCCAGTTCCCCATTGCTTTTTATGGTTGGGTAGTATTCCATGGTATACATATACCACATTTTATTAATCTACTTTTCAGAGAGGAAAAATGGTATTTCTATTTTTCTATTTTTAGCTGTGGTTTTCACACATATGCATGTGTTCCTCAATCTGCGTAAGAAAAATCTAGAAGAACTTGTTAAAATTACAAATTATCAGACCCTAGTGATAGAAATTTTAATTTATTTATCCTAGAATGAATCCCAACAGTCACAATTTCAGACTTAAAAATTTAGCTTCTTATTATGCTTTCTCAAACCTTGATATTTGTATTCTATAAGCCCATGTCAGCAGGTTGATTTGTCCCATTATTTGCCTGAAAAAAAAAAAAGACTAATTAAAACTAGAATCATTATACCTATTTCTTATTACCTTGCATTATTATTGCCATTTGGATAGCAAATTCAAATTACGTAATTTTATATTTTTATTGAAATTTTTATCAAAAATAGGCATTCAAATTTTCTGTTTCATCTATTCTATTGGAGACATCAATCTCCAATACAATGCATTGTTTTGACATTTTTGCAATTTTGAAATGCAATTGACTGTTAATCCTACTATATCATTTTATAGATTCTAAATAGTCTTCGAAAAAGAGTTATCAGGGCCACTTGTGACAATATTTGATAGCATAACAAAGTGACTGTAATCAACAAGTTAGGGTATACTTTAAAATAACTAAAAGAGTAGAACTGGAATGTTCCTAATCCAAAAAAATGAGAAATGCCCGTGGCGATGGATACCCCAATCACCCCTATTTGATTAATTCGCATTGTGTGCCTGTATCAAAAATCACACGTACTCTATAAAGATATACAGCTATTATATACCATAACAATTAAAAATAAAATGTAAAAAATAATATTATGTGCAACAAATAGAAATTTCAGAAAGAACCAGTTCTTCTTGATATTGGACATGAACATAATGCTATGTATAAAGTCAACAGTGTTTCAGTAGGAAGATAATGCTAGAAGAGGGAGAGTTCTTTTAAAAAATTTTGGAAACTTTTTCTCTCCTCCTGTGCCTCCTTCTTCTCTTTCATCTTTAACGAACAAGCCAATTGTCTCATTCGCTTTCCTATAAGGCACTATCATTTCTTTAGCAATAGAACTGCATCATTCACTCTCACTCCTTTCTATTTCAATTCCCTTAATTTTCTCCATTTCCTTCAGCCAAAGAATTGTAGCATGAACAAGTGGCTATCAGAATTTAAGAGATGTTAAGCCTTGTTTCCTACCTAGAATTTTTTCTTTATATTGGATTTATACATATGTTCATATAAACTCATATTTATATGAGTTTTTCAGAAGGAAAATTTAACTAATTTCTATTTTGTTCTAAATGATATTTCTTCATAAAATCTTTAGTGATAATGAATGACTAGATGCTTATTGTTTATAGTGTTACCTTTGCTTAAGTACCACCCTATCTGCTTTAGTTTTATGTGGCCTACTTAAAAATGCAGAATCCTTATTAAGTTGCAGATCTGAAAGGCAGACTTGGTTTGTGTAGGTAGAACTGGGGTTTCAGGAATTTTGTGACCAATAGTCATGTGGAGACATTGGCCATATATCTATTGTAAGAACTTAAGAATACTGAAAAGATTTTATCATGACTTGAGAAAAAAACATATATAGAAAACATAGAAACAAATGAATGGACATAAAATTATACATAGTATGTCTTAAAGGTAACCTATGCTTAATCATATGCAAGAAAATATAAACATTTCAGTGCAATTCTGATATATATTTTCAATTCCTCCTTGTTGTAGACTGGTAAAAAACACATAGCCAACTAATCCTTAGGAATTTACATTAGTCTAATTTGGTCCTGATATCACTTTCTCTGTATTTGAAGAGAAAGATTTTGCTGATCTTTTTAGAGGCAGGGCAACCTGGCCTTGGTTATATTCTTCTTTATACTGTTCATCCCTTCTGATCCATAGTTTCTTTATATGTTTAATGCTACTAAGGCTGATTTTTAGATGGGTGAGTTTTCCATAAAGTGGTATAACATGTTTAAAGTAACTAGTAGAATGCCTGGTGCATAGCTGGCTCTTAGCAATTGGTAGCTGCTATTATGGTGAACTTAGTAGATGATGAACTATAATTGTTTTGTTTTTTACATGTTTCTTTAAATCAAATCCTAACCTCAGAGAAATCATTTTATTCATAAATTTGAGGGTTTATTGTTAATTGTTCTCAACTGTTTTAAAGTGATTCTTCTTTCCTTTAACATTCTCTGCTAAATACCTATCACATAGTCTTATTACTCAAGGTATTCTTTATTTGTCCCTGATACCTCTGTGACAAAGCTGTTGGTTCAATAGTTGAGGAGGGTAAATTACCCTGTTTTGGTTTTTATGAGGAACATCTTCCTCTGGTTAGTGCCAAGATGAAAAGTGTGCCATGTATAGCCAAGCATGGCTTACATGGCATTTTCTAAGTTGCTTGATTTAACATCTCTGTGGGTACAGCCACCAGGCATCATTGCCACTATTGATAGAAGACAGTGCAAGAGACAGCAGAGGAAAGCTCAACTTGCTCTGTAGAAGATATCATTACATTGCAACTCTTTAGTAATGATTTTTAAAAATATCAGACATTCAAAGGGACTGAGCTGATTTTGGTGGGGAAGTTTCAGGAACAGGATTACAGCCTGTGAATAACTTGCATTTAAAAAGCTCATATATAGTTCTTCTTTATGAAGACTGTAAAAGTGACAAAATATTATTTAAATGAAATGAACTAATCTTCCTTTAGTTGTGATATTGGTTTTTAAATAATATTCTCCAATTCAAAATTTCATTCCTCTCTAGGAATGTCTAATGCTTGTTACGGAAAGTCTAAATGCCTGTTAAAATTCCCATTGCAATTTATAAACCAGGGTTCTAAGTGAAGCAAGTCATTTTGTATATTTATCTCTCTTTGGCAGTTCTAACAGCTAAAGACTTAGTATTAGCTATGAATTTCATTACTGTAATTTTACTCCCATTCCAAATCATTAATATTGATGCTAAATAAATGACAGTGTGAGCCAAGCTAAATAATATTATTCTAAACTGCTTAGAAAAGGAAGTACGCTCACAATTTTTCTCATTGCCTTTGCAAATTGAGGAGGAACTGAAATACGACAGCAGTGGTTTATCCAGCAATTGCGATGCTGCCATTCTGTGTTTTTCCACTAATATTTGTCACATTCATAAAAATTAAAAGACTATGGTCTTATTACTGAAGATTTATTTTATTCATAAATCACCAAGGCAGAATAACATTGATTTCCATGTTACTCTGGATACTTAGTAAATTCTGTATGTTGGGGGAAATTTTGTCTGTTGATACTACTAGAATACTTCAAGAAGAAAATGTAGTATAGACATTGGTCCCAAACTAACATTTAAAAAATATATCCACCTTTAAACTAAAGAGTACAGTTAAAACTTCTTACCTGCATCTTTCCCTGCCACCATTTACTCTTCAACCATTTAATTTTACCTACATTTTAAACACTTCTTTAGATGCTCTACTATTTCCTTTGAACCACAGGGGAAATACACGAAGAGATTCAGTTTGGTAGAAGAATCGCTTACCGTGGAGAGTAACTGAATATGGCCACAGACACACACACACACACACACACACACACACACACAACAATATAAATATTGCTTCTTTGTGTTTTTTTGGTGTATTTTTTGTTGCTGTTCTTTTCTTCTTGACACTCAGGTTTCTTACTGACTGGCATCTTGTTTTAACATTCTGATTAATTTCTTTCTTGCAAGGTAAATTAGAAAGAATTTGGACTTTGTGACAGTCATATTTACATTCTCATTCTGGTTCTGTGACATATTAGCCATGAGAATTTGGACAATTTGAAGGTTACTTGATTTCTTTGGATTTTATTTGTTTCATATGATAGGAGAAAATAATAATTCTTGCTCCATGAAGGACTTTTGGCAAATAATGAGTTGCTGTCTGAATAAAAACTTCCATCTTTAAAATTTTATTAAAAATTACTTTATTTCAAAGCACCGTTTAAAAAAGAGAGACTTATATTTAAACTTTCACACCAATAGATTTCTATAACTAAGTATTATACCTACATGCTTTATTATTATTGATTTATTTCTTAATTTTCCCCAAATTGACCTTTACAGTCTAGTAAAGCATATTTGATTGCTGTTTCCTGACACATCATTTTTTATCCCTCCAATCCCTTGCTTTTACTCTTTTTATTCTCCGAACATTAGTTTTGTTCTAGACTCATCTTCTTTAATATTTACTCTAAAGAATAAATCAATCTAAAGAATAAAGCAATCCAGGATAATTGGGTTACATCTAATTCCGTTTACAAACCATGCAGACACAGCGAGATGCATGGGATAGAAATCTAAGGTTGTCAATTATACCTTACATTCAAGTAGAGACACAGAATTTACAATTTGTGATTGAAATCCCTGAGGGCTCATCCTCACTGTTGACTTTTCAAACTTTCAAAAATGTATAACTCCCTGTTGTCTAATTTCTATTGAACCCATATGTTGTCAAAGAAAAATTGCACTGGACAGAATTAAACAGGCAAGAAAGAACTCATTCAAGACTTGTGATAGGGGAGGGGGGACTCAACTCCAATGAAACAAAAGGTGCAAGCGTTTCCACTTGCTAGGGTAGCTAGTGATAAAGTACTGGAGGACTGTAGTAGAGAGGTTGGTCAATGTGATTAGACCATCTGTATTTACTAATTGGTGCTTATTTATTGTAAATTAGAAGTTAGGTTCCTATTCTCTTACACAGATTGAAGATACAGATGCTATCTCCTTAGATGATTTCATTTCAAAGAGATGGCTCCCTGGTCCTTAAGAAAGGTATCCCTGGGTTATAAAACTAACAAAAGACTTGGAGAAGACCGGTCTACATTTCAACGGCACAGAAAAATAATTTGCCATTGCAAACTTTCTAAATTAAATGCTCTAACAAAAGGGAGGTCAGGATTTATAGTCAGGAAGAAGCCTGTCTAAAATGTAGTCAAACTGAGGGGAATGTTAAGGTTATTAAGGCCATCTTGGTCAAGGCCATGACAGGTTTCCACTGTAAAAACTCCGTAAGTATAGTGACAATAATGCGTTTCTAATGGTATGTTGCACTGTAGGTTACAAAAGGAGAAGATGAATAAATAAACCTCAAAGAGAATTGTTTGCTTTTTCTGTTTTATGTGTGGTTGATTAGAAACAGCTCTTCTTCATTCCCCAAATAATCATAAATCCTAGCGCAAGTTTTTAAAAGTTGTTATTATTCACTGGATAATATGATTTGGGATATTATTATTTTCTGAAAGATTTACAGTTGAGACACATCAGGCTTATTTTCTCCCATGAAAGTATAAAGCACAGGGTAGATAGGTCAAAGGTCTGGACTAGTGGACTGAGTATTCAGGTGTGCTGTGCTCTTACCTCAGGGTTTTTCTTTTGTTTACTGTCACCTGCGACAATCTGCTTAATTGTTTAGAATCTCACTTTCACAGCTCTGGGCAGATTAACAGTTTCTTCTTTTGTCCTGAAAGTGGCAAGTTGAGAATTAGTTGATGGTTGCATAGTGCCTTAGGCTTTTAGGAGAAAGATGCTGCATTAATGCTACTTTACCAAAGGAAACCTGTAGAATTCTTTATTTTTAGGCTGCACTGACCCAACTATACATGAATCTTTTATACACACTTCTGAAATTCAATACGATTTGTTTATAAACTCTTACATTTCCACGTCTCCTGCTCAGGAATACAATTCCATATTCTCCCTGAGTGATGTGGAGCATGAGAATAGGAAGGATGAGAGAAAAACAAACAAAAAACAATTAAACTTTGCATTGTTGTTGCTAGGTCAAATCTATGTGTTTTAGAAAAATATATTCCAAAGCGTTTTCATCTTTCATTAATATTCAATAGTTGAAAGCTAGCCATCCACTCACTTTACTATTTCAGTAGGAACTGAAAAATACATCTCAGACCTTGGCTTTTTTTTTTTTTTCCATGCAAAAAAACAGCTGCAGGCACAAAAGCAGTCCCAAGGATGCAATTAAACTCAATTGCTTTTTAATGTATTCTTCACTCTTTACAACTATTACATTTCCACAGCAATACATTACTTAAAGTAACAATTATCCTGTGATTTGGATTGTTTTACACAAAATTTTGCAAGGACAAGAATACTATTTACATATAAACTATAAGATATGACTGTTCAAATGAAAAGTTCAGAAAAAAATAAGTTTAAGTTTGGCTACACTTTAGCTACAATTTTAGAAAGTAAACTTAATTTTCAGCTTTTAGATAGGGAGAAAATGCCAGTTCTTTTCAAGGACATCATATTAAGTGAAATGGAAAACACAAGATAAGATTATGCTACTTGGTCAGGTTATGGAAGGCTCTGTGATGTGTGTGGGTGAAGAATGTTCTGGAGTTTTATCTCTTTCACCTCTTCAGCTCTCCAGCAAGTAACTCTAAACTTTTTTCCTTATTGAAAAATGAGTAAAGGGCCAGGCAAAGAGAGATGAAACAAAAGTTACTTTTTAGATTTCTTCCACTTTAATAACAATAGTACCTATCACTTAGCTCTTGCCATGTACTTGGAGTTTTACAATGTTTAGCTCTCAGTACAACCTTGTAAATTAGGAATATTGATAGTTACAGTTGCAGAAATCTAGGTCCTAAGAAGTGCACAAATGGCCCAGGTCATGCAGTTGATAGTTTATAGTTGAAAGTCAAATGCAGACTAGTCTGATTTCAAAACCTATGTTCACAATTGTTGCCCTCTATCATCTTCCTTTAAAATCAAGACTATCGTTCCAACAGAGGGGGAGAAAAATGGCGGAGTTAAGGCAGCCTCCTGGTTTCCTGCCTCCAGAGAAAGAGATGTAGATCTCAGTCTGCTACACACAACCAGATCTCTCTCCTGCAAAAACAGCGAGGTGAATCAGTGGAGATTCAGCGGGGGACACACAAATCTGGAAAAAGAATAAGGCCAACGGGAGATTGGAATGCAAAACCTGGAAAGCGCGGACAGACAATAGAGAGTGGAGCGTGAGACGGCGGCGCCAGCCGGGTCAGTAAGTGCACGGGGATAAGTCCCTCACGAGACAGTCTAGCTTCCCCACAGACTTACAAGCCCACCGAGAGGCAGGGGCTTGTGTGAACTGGATGTAGAATTGTGTCAGGAAACGTGGGGCCCAGCGGTGAGGGGACACGAGCTGGAAGCAACTCGAACTTCCCGGAGCTCCGTCAGGACTGCACCCGCCAGGGGAGGAGCCGGTCCGGGCTACCGCCGGAGGCAGTTAGGAGTCAGGAAGCTGGGCTCTGGCACCCGGCGGGTCTTGAACGGGGAGGTGATTACTGAGTAGAGGACTCTAACCTGGAAACTGCCACTTGCGATTGGGACTGCTCAGGGTGGGCCAGTAGAAATGAGAGCTATTGCTGGTCTGGCGTGAGACTGGGGAGGGAGACATAAAGGAGACGGTGGGACACCCTGGTGTCCCGACTGACTCCCTGATCGGGTACCTCCCAGCCCCTGAGCGGCTCCCTCTGGAGCCAGAGCCCTGGGGGCGGGCCAATGCCAGCTCAGGGCCCACAGCAGGTCACGGTACGGTGCGGATCGGCTTCTTTCCCCCAGCCTGGGAGCCCTCGCAACCAGCTCGGCCCTTCCAGGACTTAAAGTTAATCAGCCAGGCCCGATTAAATGAGTGGCGAATTCTGAGTGCCTCCCCAGCTGAGAGGGAACTCTGAGGGCCTCCTTCAGCCTGTGGAAGCTGAAGGCGTTGGGGTGTTGGGCAGACGGGTGAGCCAGCCCCTCCCCCTGGCCAGCGTCTTTCCCACGGCCTGTGAGCTTGCAGCAGTGAGACATAAAACCCCTCTCCCCCTCTGCGACAAGCGCCAGTTCCTGGGGCCTTGGCACTGACCAATAGCTGACAGCCCAGTGACTTTCCTTGCCAGACCGGTTCAGGTCATCCGGTAGGATTGCAT
>RJWJ010044969.1:0-11945 GCA_004363605.1 Indri indri
TTTATACACAGAATTTGGGGTGGCAATTCCACCACGATTATCAGTAGGTGCTGTAATCATTCTGAACTCTGTCCTCTTGTTATTGAAGTCAGAAAAATTGTAATGTTTCTATGTGGGGTTTTATGAACTCCACAAGGTGCTGTCCAAAGTCTACCTTCGGGCTGAAAGCTGTTTAAATAAAATAAAACAAAAACAGCAAGTCCCCTTCTTACAACTCCCTTCAGTCTCTGCTGCTTTTGTTCACCCTCCAGTGATTTCAGGGAATTGGGTTTTTTTAGTGTTTTATTCAGAGTTAATAGTTGTCATTTTCAGGATGCTTGATCCATTAGGAGCTACTCTACTGTTACCAGAAGAAGAAACCCTTCAGTGCGCTTGTACACTGTGACACCTTCACCCTTTTATTTCAAAAACCCCTTCTCCTTTGAGTCCAGCTCCTTCATCCCTGTCATCCATCCAACTTCTTTCCCCTCTCTCTAGTCTAGGTCCTGCCATTCTCCTGGTAGGGAGGCACTTCAGGGGCCAGGACCTGAGCTGTTCAAACACCAGAAAGAAAGAACCTTGACTTTCTTCTTTTCCTTGGCGTTCGTCACTCTACGTCAGCCGACACTCCTACGGCCCCATCCTAATGCTTCTCATCCCTCTGAAATCTGAAACACAAACGTTTCACTCTCTGATACAACCACTCATTCTCCAGACTCCTCCTCTGCCAATGGCCTGAGAGGTACACTGGTTGACCAGATTGTCGGTCAAGGTTCCAAAGAATGTAAGAATTGTGGGAGGTGAAGTCTCCCTCCTGTTAAAAGACTTATTTTTCTTTTCTAACATTTTGGAATCTTTTGTTGCATGCTTATAGGAAAGTTTTTCAAGAACCGCAGCAGATTAGGGGCAGTTTTCTAGTGTTTCATAGAGAAAAGCAGGTAGGGCTTGGTGGTCCGGAGTAGTGGTTAAGAGCATGGAATTTATAGTCACACAAGGTCAGACCCAGGCTCTTCCCTCAGTATGTGTGGAATGCAAAGCAAGTAACTTCTAACTTTTGGGGCCTTACCTAACTCATTTGCCAAGTGGAGATGATAAAACCAACCTCACAGGCTTGCTGTGAGGAGTTTAATGAAGATCGTGCTCATGAAAAGCTTCGCATGGTTTTTCGTTGTAAGAAGAGAAACAGAGTTGGGCCAGGGCTATGCTGGAATCCGAGCACAGACAGGCACAGGCAGATATCAGATGTTCATGTGTACACAACACAGCCCATGTGCCTGCATACATACACTAGAACGCATACACAGAAACATCCATACCCTTACACGTAGTCGCCCAGTACTGCACATGCACACAGAAATGTGAACACACAGCCATTTGTCAGGTTGGACACAGGCACAAGCTCTGGACATTCCCCAGCCAGAATATCCCAAAGCATGCATGCACTCATGCTACATGCTCAGACGCAGAGAATGGTGGGCACTCAGGCACAGGGGCACAGACACACACACACTCATCAGGCACTCACGCAGATGTGCCTGTGTAGACATACACTAGCATGGATATCGACTTATCAAGCTCAAACGCACCCCACAAGAACTGGAGCATACATAAATTCATCTATCAACATGGACACATTGCAACATACATGCGTGCAGACAGCGCAAGTGGGAGGCAGCCTGGGACCAATTTCCTATGCACAGCTCCAGTGGGGTCGGCTTGGCTGTGCTGAGGAAGGGATGGGGAGGGAGGTTTCCAAAACATTCTCTCTCCTTCCCCACTTGCTTTAGGAACTGTAGACCAGAGAATGTAAAAGCCAGGAGGGGGATTAGAGACCATCTCATCCATGCCCTTCATCCTACAGATTAATGATAAGAGCAGCTGATATTCATCGAACACTTACTGCAATGTACCTCGCATCCGTTAGCCCACACACTCCTCACCTAAACAGCTGTAGAGCAGGTGTTCTATAAGGCTCAGAGAGGTGAAGTCTGCTCTTCAAGGTCACTAACTAGGAAGGCACAAGATTTGGATTCCAATGCATGCCTTAACCTTGTTCTTAACCACTGTTGCATTCATCTAGAAAGGGAAACTGAGGCCCAGCAAAGGGAAGGGATTTTCCTGGGTTCAGCACTAGGTTGCTTTGGAAGCCTGTGCCCAAGCCACTGCCCAGTGGGGTGTGTCCCTCTCATGTGACTTCAGACACGAATCTCTCATGCCACACTCCACGATAATCAATAAGGTCAAATTCACTGACCTCTCAATCTCCTAGTTCTCCCAGTCTGAGTGCTGCCACTCCCTTCTGGGTCAGCTCGTGGCAGCTTTCTCAACACTCAGTGCACTTCCTGGTGCCAACCTCAGTGAGAAACAAACACCCCAAGTTTCTACCTCCGTCCTTTTTAAGAAACAAGGGGGAAGAGGAGGGTCCAGGCTTGTGGCCAGCCCAGGTGCAGGTTGGTGATGAGGATTAAGGGGACTAATACCTGCCAAGCTGGTGTTAATCCTCTTCCCACCTCTTCCCCCTCCAAAACCAGCAAACAACTTTCCTCTCTCTGTTTGTTCTCTGCTCTTTATTCCATCCTCACAGGTTGAACACTCTGAGCAGGATGCCAGCCCTGGGAGTGCCAACCTCAACCACTGTGACTTGTCCCAAGTTCAAGGCCCTGAGGCTGAGTGCAACCCTGGACAGTCCAACCATCACAGCCTGCCCAATGGCCATCTGGAGCCCCTCTCAGGGTCTAGCTGAGGTGAAATTCAGGCCCACACAGGACCAACCTCAACACCAACCTAACGCTAATGTCACAGCCTGCTGGAACCAACCTCACACCCCATATGGTGCCTCTCTTATGCCCCCCTGAAGTCAACATCCTAGGCCAACCCTCAGAGCCCGCTTTGCACCATAGGTGACTGTACTAATATTCTCCTTGTATCAAGTTCAGTGTCAATTTGTTTCCCATCCTAGCACACACCTGGGGAAATCTCAACGTCAACATGATGCCCCTTCCTTGCTGGCCTGCCTGGTGCTGACATCAGAACCTGCCGGTGTCATCCCCGTGTCCACTGCTGATGCCAATCTCAGCAGCCACTGCTAAGCTTGGTCTCCACTTGACTCCCAGGATGAATGAGGCCAAAAGATGACGCGAGACAAGCAGAGAGTATCCCAGCTCCCTCACCTGCTGCCTGTGTGACCTCAAACAAGTCGCTTTACAGAGTCTTGGTCTGCTCATCTTTCAAAGGAGGACGATGATTAACCAACCTCATTATTAGGGAGATGAAGTGAGATCATTAACATAAAGGCTTAATCTTCCTGGATGACAAGTGCTCACCAAAGGGTAACTGTCCTTATGGTTAAGGAAGAATTTCCCCGACGGAAGGACAGTAGGGCACTCATCCTTTCTCTCCTCCCACCCATTCCGTGGTCCACCTCTGTTCCCAACACTGCGGTTTACACAAATCTCCTCTGCTTTAGTTCCCTCTACCTACTAGTAGTACCCCCCCACAAACCAGGAATCACCCTTAAAGGAACCTTGAAACGCCCTCAAGTATGACCATCTCTTCCCAAACCTCCCTTTCCACTGGTGGAGAAACCAAACGCAGAACGTGGAAACTAAGAATGTGGAGCAGTAGACGTAGGAGTTCAGGGCTTTTGGCTTATGGGCGACTCACACGTGTGCCCCCTGCCCACTCTCTGCTTTCTGTCCTCCATATACACGTGTATAAAATGAGGAACATTAATAATAATAATAACAATATTAATAGAAATGATATGATCGATCTACTGGGTTTCCCTACGGACCTAAGCGAGTTGGGCTCTGGCTAAATTACAACCCTTGGGATATGTGGGATTTCTCCACCGCATTGTTGGCTGTTATAACTATTTTGCAAGACCTGCCCAGACTCCCTGTGAACTGAGATGATGAGTTACTCTTATCCAGGTCCGTGGAAAGTTCCACTGCAATGTGTTTCTGGTCTTCTACCCCTTTCGTGACCAGAGATGGGCTCTATGCACCTATCCTGGCCTTTGAGGTTCCAGTGAGGATTCTGGACGGCAAGAGACAGAACTGGGCCCAAAAGCAAGGCAACACCTGGGGTCAACTGCCGACCCCAGGATCCTGCTGGGCTCTCTATACACTTCTCCTTCCAGGAACTCCATATCCCCAGCCCCAGGGCCTTCCTTGCCCCAAGACACAAATCCATGTCCCTGGAATCTCTCCTCCTGAGATCCTTAAACCTACATCCCGGAAGTACACTGCCATACTTCCTCTCTCACCCCAATAAAATCCAGACCTGTGGACTTTCCTCTCTTGAAACCCCCAAATCCACAGCTTTCGGTCCCTCCTCAATCTGAGACCCCAAATCCAAAGCATAGGGGCTGCCCTATGCAAATCCTCCAAAGTCTTCACTTCTGCATTTAACCACTGCCCCTTCCTAAGTCCAGAGCCTTGGAATACCCCCTCCTTAGGTGCCACGATATAGTGTGGAGGCCAATTCCTTGTTAATCTTCCCTGAGATTCCTTGTCTCCTCCCTTCTCGCTGTGTTCCAGGCTCGGCAGGGTACATGGTGTGGGTGAAATGACACAGTTGTATAATCAACCAAAGTCCACCCTTCTCTTTCCAGTAGTATAAAGGCAAAGCACCCCAGCCATTGCCATGTGATTGTCGCTCTTGCTGCCACCATGCTGGCCTCTGGGCTGCTTCTGGTGGCCTTGCTGGCCTGCCTGACTGTGATGGTATTGCTGTCTGTCTGGCAGCAGAGGAAGATCTGGGGGAAGCTGCCACCAGGACCTACCCCACTGCCCTTCCTTGGGAACTACCTGCAGCTGAACAGAGAGCAGACGTACGACTCCCTCATGAAGGTGTCACAAGGCAGGGACATGGGTGGAATGGGATGGGGGCTTCTCAGTATGGCTGGGGCTTCAAAGCAAGGGTTTGATCAGGTTGGACTAGACTCTTAAGAAAGGGAAGTTTTGAAAGCTCAGCGTGAGAGTGCTAGCCAGGAAAGACCAGGGCTTGACACGCCCAGTCCCCTGACTGGGGAAATACATCCCAGTAGGTGATGTCTCAGTGCTGGGCCCATTCAGAGCAGGGGCTGCTCCTGTAACCACTCCCACCCACATCCACCAGATCAGCGAGCGCTATGGCCCCGTGTTCACCATTCACCTGGGGCCCCGGCGGGTCGTGGTGCTGTGTGGATATGATGCGGTAAAGGAGGCCCTGGTGGACCAGGCTGAGGAATTCAGCGGGCGAGGCGGGCAGGCCACCTTCGACTGGTTCTTCAAAGGCTATGGTAAGGGGGACCCTGGGTGGAGGAATGTTGTGAGGCAGACTGCATGGCCTCAGTTTCCCCACTCACCTGCCCACTGGAGCCTGTGGCAAAGCCCTTACTCTGCTCCCTCCCCATAAATGGTCATTGTTGTCTCTGTCATTCACCTGTCTCAGTGTCCATGTCCTGATTTCTCCCTGCCTGTCTCTGCCCCTGTCTCCCTGTCCTCTCACAGATGTCTCTTCCTTCCCCTACGCCTCCATCTTGTACAACCTTTGGGGATTTCTGTTTTCAAACCCTCGTCCTCCATCTCCGTTTGTCTTTTTGTCATTCTCAGCTTCTGTGCTTCTCCACTTTTCTCTCTCTCCTCCTGCCCTCCCTTTCTCCTCCTCTGTCTTAGAATCTCACTTGATTCCTGCTTCAAAATCCCCAAGACTCCACTCCTGGCAACGATCTCTCCTCTTTCCAGACCCTCTCTGTTTCTCCCTGGTTTTCTCTCTTCTCCAGCTCACTTTTAGAATCCTTCACCATTTTTGCTTCCACCTCCCAGATCTCCACATATCTCACCCCCTCTCCCTCCAACCTCCACCCTCTTTCTTCCCCCTCCCTCTTTCCTTCCTCCCTCCGTGGAGTACCCCTGTCCCTGCTTGTGCATCTGTCTTGCCTCTGCCTCTCTCTTCCGATTTTCTTCTCGCACACTCTCTCTCTGCACAACCCATGGTGACCCTGCTCTCGGAAGCCCCTTGGAACTGTTGGAACTGGTCTGGCACCTGTCCCCACCGCTCCCTGACCTGTGGCATCCCTGCACTCACCTCCCAGGTGTGGTGTTCAGCAATGGCGAGCGCGCGAAGCAGCTGCGGCGCTTCTCCATCACCACGCTGAGGGACTTCGGCATGGGCAAGCGGGGCATCGAGGAGCGCATCCAGGAGGAGGCGGGCTTCCTCATTGAGGCATTCAGGGGCACGCGCGGTGAGCAGAAGGAACCCCGGAGTACTAAGGGACGAGAAGGAAAATGCCAGGAACCCCGCGTTCTGGCCGGGCATGGGGACCAGGTTGGGGAAAGGATTCTGTGTTTCCTGCTCTGGATTCTGGAGCTGGGAACTTGGCCCATCACAGCAGTTCCCTTCTCAGACTGGCATCAGCCCACCAAACTCACTGTCTCCCTCCAATTCCCATCTCTCCCTGAACCCGCCCCACCCCGCAGGTGCCCTCATCGATCCCACCTTCTTCCTGAGCCGAACAGTCTCCAATGTCATCAGCTCCATTGTCTTTGGGGACCGCTTTGATTATGAGAACAAGGAATTCCTGTCACTGCTGCGTATGATGCTGAACAGCTTTCAGTTCACGGCTATGCCCGCGGGACAGGTAACCTGTTCCAGCATGGCCCTACCACGCTTCTACCACAACCTGCAACTGATCTCCTACATGGGGACAGGTGCCTTAAACCTCCATCGTCCTCCAGACAGTGTCCCCTCAAAATCAGCCCCCAATCTTCCACAACTGAAGAGCTGCATCACAGCCCAGCACAAGCGCCCACTACTCAGTCTCTAAGGAACCTGGATATAGCAACAGACGCCCCCAGAAAAGAGCCTGCAGGCAAGATACATACCCTCAACTCAGGTCTCTCACCTGGGCAGGTGTTCCCATCCCAACTTACCTCACTATCTAACAGATGCTCCCTACTGAGTTCTTCTGAATATCTTAACACCTGGACAAGTGACCACCTCAGCCCACCCCATGAATACCTGAACATCCGATGCAGCAAAGTACAGCAAACCAAAATCATGTCACGTCTACACAGGTGTCCCAAACCAGCCCACTGGAACATCTAAAGTGCCCCCCACTTGACCCAGTTAAATACGTGAACACTTGGACAGGTACCCAAACCAACACCCCTAAACACATAAATGTTTGGACAGAATGTTTCCCAAACACCCAGATAAGTGTCTCCCAGCCCTGCCCACTCATACATCTTACAAAGTTGTCCCCTATGCAGCTCACGTGAATCCCTAAACAGCTGAACAGGTATCCCCTCCCACTTCAATATCTGAACACCAACCTGACTTTAACACCTAAACTCCTGTACAGAAGCCTCCAACCCAGACCCAATAATTATCTGGACAGCTGTCTCTAGCCAAGCCCACATGAATGCCTAAACATGTGGACAGGTGAACCCCCCCATAGCATTCCCACCTGGATAGGTATACACCTGGATAGGTGTCTTTGAACCCAACCTGCCTGAATATTTGAACACCTAGATGTGCGCTCCAATCCCACCTCACTTGAATATCTCAAACCTACACATATGACCCAATCCATCTCACCTAAATTCCTGGAGAGTGCCCCCCACATTTAACCCACAAGAAGATATATACAAATACATTCCTATCCATCCCCACCTACATTCCTAGAAACCCGGACAGGTGTCTTTAAATCCAGTGACACAGGTCCCACTCCCATTACATCCTACCCACTGACTGCTGTCCTTCCTTTCCCTTCCTCTCTCCCCAACCCCCAGCTCTTTGAGATGTTCTATTCTGTGATGAAACACCTGCCAGGACCACAGCAACAGGCCTTTAAGGAGCGACAGGGATTGGAAGACTTCATAGCCAAGAAGGTGGAGCACAACCAGCGCACACTGGATCCCAACTCCCCACGGGACTTCATCGACTCCTTTCTCATCCGCATGCAGGAGGTACACCCCAGCAGCAGTGTGGGGAGGTCCAAAGCCCAGCACGGGGAAATAAGACTGGGGAGATGGGGAAACAACAGAGACCCATCCAAATAAGCCCCATCATAACAATCTTCACAATCCCCACGGTTACAGTAACCATCGCTGTTCCATCTTCTGAGCCCTTGCCCACAGGCAGGACTTGTGCATGTGAATCACAGTAGCAAGCGCTTCTACAGCACTACTGTGCACCAGGCACTGCGTTAAGTGCTTTAAGATATTCACCTGTTTCGCACTCACACAGTTCTTCAAATAGGTTCTATCATGTCCCAATTTTACACACGAGGAAACAGACAAAGAGAGTGTATGCGGCTTATTTGAGGTCACACAGTGAGGAAGGCACAGACCTTAGCTCAGACCCTGGTCTCTCTGACACTAAGCCTGGTGCTTTTAGCCACCACGCTCTCTCACCTTCCATACCCTGGTTATCGGGCACACCTGTGCAGACAGGTGACTTGGCTTTGTTGTGTGACATTGGAGGAACCCTACCTCCTTCTACATGTCAGTCTCCCATCTGTGAAGAAAGGAGGGAGGGCTTTATGGAGTCTGAAGTTCAGGGTTAAAGGATCAAGGGAAGGGATTCCTCCCTAGTGAGCTTCAAGGTTTAGGGAAGGAATAGGATGCTGTTGCTGGAAACTCTTGTGTGCACGTCAGAAAATGTGTCTCTTTTTAACTCTCTCTCACTCACTCTCTCTTGCCATCTCTGTCCTTCTTTCTCATTCTCTCTCTACCCCTCTCTTTCTAAATATGGCTACCATGGGAAAAGTGACAACCTAGTCACGTGCAGGAGGCATCACTTGAGCCCGGGAGTTTAAATCTGGCCTGGGAAACATAATGAGACCTTGTCTCTGTTGAAAAAAAGAAAAGTGACAACTAAACTGATAGTTAAAGGTCACATAGCCAGGCAAAGAATATGAACATTTTGGGCAGAGCCAGCAGCTGGGGCAAAGGCTGAAAACAGGAGAGAGCCTGGAGGATCTAGGGTCCCTTTCACTCCCTTGGTCTTGATCTAAGAGAGGTAGGTCCATAGGAAAAGCCCCAGAAGGGTCCCAAGGGCATGGGGGCTAAGCTCAGCCTAAAGCTCTCTCCCCCTGCAGGAGAAGAAGAACCCAAACACGGAGTTCTACATGAAGAACCTGGTGATGACCACGCTGAACCTCTTCTTTGCGGGCACCGAGACCGTCAGCACGACCCTGCGCTATGGCTTCCTGTTCCTCATGAAGCATCCAGATGTGGAGGGTAAGGCTAGAGGGGGACGGAAGTAGAGGACCACAGACCCTGAAAACTGCTCTGAGCCTGGTGCAATGTCCCCAAGCCTCCCAGATTCCTGGACCCTCAGACACACCTTGCTCTCCAGAGACAGGGCAATAATCAGCTGGTAGGCATCAGCTGAGTCTCGCTAGCTGCTAGAATACTGAAAATGTCTGAACTAATTGGTAAACCACTCCAGTGCTAAGTCCTCTGAATGATCATTGCCAGCTCCTCCATATCATCACCTAAGATTCCTATTTTGCATGTCCCCCATGATTTTGGCATGACCAGGTGAACAGGACCCTGCTCCAAAAATGCATGTGGCCAATGTCTATTTTGAATGCTCTACATTCATGTCATACATAGATCCATGTAATCCATCACATTTTACCTATTTGGACTATCTGTCCCTGCTCTGAGTCCCCTGTACACCCAAGCACATTCCTCCTCTTCCCCCAGCCAAGGTCCATGAGGAGATTGACCAGGTGATTGGCAAGAACCGGCAGCCCAGGTTTGAGGACCGGGCCAAAATGCCCTACACGGAAGCAGTGATCCATGAGATCCAAAGATTCGGAGACTTGATCCCCATGGGCCTGGCCCGCAGGGTCACCAAGGACACCAAGTTTCGGGACTTCTTCCTCCCCAAGGTACTGCCCCCACACAGCCTAGAGGGACGTCCAACCCACTCCCTGTGGTCCCAGCACCCCATCCCCATGAGAAGTTCTCTAACCCCTGTTCCAGTCCCTCCATCAAAGTCTTCCCCAACCCTCATGTCCTTTCAACCTTCCTACTCAGAGACTCCTGAATCCCATGTCTTCCCCCAGACTTTTTGCCCCTGGGGAATCAACCCCATGTCCCCAAACTTCCTGTCTTAGGGACATGAACCTTATTTGCCCCAAAGCTCCTCCGTTAGAGGACCCCAGCTCCCATCCCTCCCATTTCTCTTCCCCTCGGGCACCCAAATTCCCCACTTTGTCCGCTGTATGCTTTCAGCACACCAGTCCCTCAACCTGCGTTAACAAATACACTTTCCTCCTCCCTACCAGGGCACTGAAGTGTTCCCTATGCTGGGCTCTGTGCTCACAGACCCCAAGTTCTTCTCCAAACCCCAAGATTTCAATCCCCAGCACTTCCTGGATGAGAAGGGGCAGTTTAAGAAGAGTGATGCTTTTGTGCCCTTCTCCATTGGTAAGAGATGCAGGCCACTGCTCACACCAACAGGGGCCTCACTCGTCCTCTCACTGAGCTGTAGCCTCGTATCTTTGTCCAGCCTGGACACTTCTCTTAGAATCTGCCCTTGAGCCAAAGAGCTGATGCTCCCATAACTACCAAGCACCAAGTACCTGCACCCAGGCAAAAGGGAAGGTATGGGGAAAATCAAGGCCCATAGTAAAGGAGAGATTTGTCCAAGGTCATAAGGCAAATTTTTCCTATCTCTAAAAAGGAGATGACAGCACAACAGCCGCATTTGAAAGTGTGTTTGGCAGCAAAGGCCATTTAAACCTCCCATTGCTGCAGCCTGGCACAGATCGCCCCATGTCATGTACAAAGGAAACAGGCTCAGAGAGGTTTAGAGCCTCCTCTGAGAGTCTCCCTGGGAGAATGCCGCTGGATGTCAGTAGGGGGGCAAGGAGGCAGTGAGAGTGGGCTTCACCTCCTCCCCTCCCACCTCTCCTCTTCAGGAAAACGGTCCTGTTTGGGAGAAGGCCTGGCTCGAATGGAGCTCTTTCTCTTCCTCACCACCATCATGCAGAACTTCCGCTTCAAGTCCGCGCAGTCGCCTGAGGACATCGACGTATCCCCCACGCACGTGGGATTAACTAGGATCCCACCATACTACACCATGAGCTTCCTGCCTCGCTGAGGGAGGGCTGTGTGGGGGCAGGGCTCATGCGCGGGGAGAACGGGGAGGGGTGGAGCAGAGACAGGGCTGGCGGGAGGGGTGGGGTTAAAGAAAGAGGGCAGGCTGGGGGAAGGAAGGCGGGCGGGCGGGAGGAGGAGGAGTAACAACTCAGTTCACCCTCATACAGATGCTTGACTTCATTAAAATGAAAAAACTTCTCCTCTGCAAATAACATTGTCAGGAGAATGAAAATGCAAGCCACAAACCATGAGAAAATATTTGCAGTGCACATATCTGATAAAGGACTTGTATTCCAAATATACAAAGAACTTTTCAAACTCAACAATAGAAAACTAACAACCCAATTTATTAAATAACAATGGACAAAAGATATCTGAACATACTCCTCACCAAAGAAATACACATAGCAAGAAATCATACAAAAAGATGCTCTACATCATATGTCGCAAGAAATTTCGAATTAAAACCATGAGATAGCAATGCACACACCTATTAGAATGGCTAAAATCCAAAACACTGACAAAACCAATGCTTACCAGTAGGTGGAGCAACAAGAATGCTCACTCATTGTGGGTGGGAATGCAAAATGGTGCAGCCACTTTGGAAGACCTATTGGCAGTTTCTTACAAAGCTAACCATATTCTTGCCAGTGAGCCAGCAGTTATGCTCTTTGCTATTAACCCAAATGAGTTGAAAAGTTATATCCTCATAAAATCCTGCATGCATATGTTTGTAGCAGCTTTATTCATAATTGCCAAAACTTGGAAGCAAAATAGATGTCCTTGAACTGATGAATTGCTAACCTGTGATACATCCACACAACGGAATATTATTCAGCAATAAAAAGAAATGAGCTATCA
>RJWJ010044970.1:0-11947 GCA_004363605.1 Indri indri
CCCCCAGCTCACAGAACCTCGGGAAAGTCGCCCGGCTTCCGCAGCCTCCCCCAGAAAGGTTCAGAACTGACGACCTGGAAGGTCCTTCCCAGCTCCCAAGTCTGGCGGAGCCTGGCTGAGAGCGGCTGTTCGCGCTGTGGGTTCCTTTTCTTCTTGACCTTTCTGGGTCCCTGCTGAAGTGACTCTGGAGCAGGGAGGGCCCTGCTCCCAAGTGTCCCCACATCCATCAGAGACACGGTGGCCCGGCTGTCCCACCTGCTTTGGTCCTTCCCAGGTGAGCCTGGCCTGGCCCTGGACGGGAGGAAACCTAGCCAGGGTGACCTGGGCAGGCAACCCAGGGACCTGGTTCTGACCCCAGCCGCCAGCTCGGGCTGGGGACCCTTCTCCTGGCCACTGGCGGCCTCTGCTTCTTCCTGCATTGGCTTCCTAAGAAACCAGACACAATTTACAGGACAGCGTCATTTGAAAAATGGACAAACACCGATGCAAATGCAAGGAAGAGAGGGTGACGCTTTGTAAACAAGTGACAGTGGTTGTCAGGAACAGCACTGGGGAAAACCCCCAGATTTAAAGAGATCACGTGACACAGTAAGGTCAGCCCGGGCCCCTCGCAGGTGGCGTCCGAGGGCTGTGCTGCTGGGTGGGGTGCTGGCCGGAGAAGCCTCGTCCTGGACCGGGGTTCCCTTTGCCCCGCACCCCCAGACTCCTGGCCCCGTGCCCTCCTACCCTGCCAAGTGCCACCCACCGGGAAGCCGGGTCTCCGAGGGCCAGTCCGTCTGCTCCGCAACTGTGTGCACTTTGGAAAGAGCGCTGCGGAGCTTCCGAGTGCCGGGAACACGGCCAGCGAAACTGCCGCCCTCAGCAGCCCTTGGGTGAAAGAGAGAACTTTCTGGAGCCTTGGCAAAGCTCAACATACCCTCAGCTCCGTGGGTGCAGTCGAGTAATTTCACTGATAAACTCGGAGTTACTCACGCTGACTCCACGAGCTGCCGTCTCCCTGGCAAACACCCCCTGGACCCCCGTGGGCTCTGAGATGCTGTGTGCGCCTCCCACCGGGCACGGGCTTTCCTCGAACTAGATCCCGCCTTGGGCAGGAAGGGACAGAGCCTCCAGGACGGAGAAAGCTCCCCCTCCCGCCGGCACACAGGGGGAGGAAACTGAGTTTCCTCCCGCTAGGGGCTACTGTGAACGGCTTACAGGGGCTTGCTCGGCAGGAGGTGTTTCACGAGCGACAGCAGGACCCACGGAGGGAAGAGGAGGGCCGGGCCTGGCCCCCAAGCACCTGCCTCCTCCCAGCATCTTACCACCCCCCACGGCGTCAGCCGCAGCGTCCGACACCCAGGCTGGCGGAGCGAACCAGCCCCCAAAGCCACCACATCCTATTTTGCAGCATTTGCATTTTTAAAAAAATCTGGGGTAAAAATATACCCCGGAAAAATCTGGAGTGAAAACCGACAAACAAGAAAAGCCCTTGTGAATTCATGCTCGCGGGGGAAACACGAGTCGGCCTAGGCTCAAATGACTTTTTTTAGAGAATCTGCGTTATTAAGCGCAAGCCTTCTTTCTCAAAAAGGCGGACAGAAAGCAGGCAAGTGAAGACAGAGCGCGCTCAGGGCGCTCAGAGCACCCCGCTCCAGACGCGGAAAGGGACCCCCAGGGCTCCCGCCAGCGCACGGCAGGAAGCGGGGGGTCTTGGGTGAGCTTCGCAAAGAGCCTGGGCCAGAGGGCAGCGTCCCCCACCGCCACCCCACAGGAGGGGAAGTCGGGGGGCCCTCACTGGCTTGGTTCAGAGCCCACAGTTTCCTCATCTGTAAAATGGGGCCATGACCGTGACCGTCCTTATGGGGCAGCTGACATGGCTGACATGGTCACTGCACGTGCTGCCAATGTTGTGACGGGTCCAAACGGAGCCAGGGAGCCCAGGAGGCTGTTGTCCTGCCAACGTCCCCTCTGTGTGCAGACGTGGTACCCAGGACCCACTTCCCCGAGGCAGGAAGAAGCCCCAAGGTGGAGGCCCAGAGGAAACCACGGGCCACCACAGGCAGAGGCCCAGCGGGCGACGTCCTGGGGTCGGCCTGGGGTCTACCGCAGGTGTGGACCGTGCAGAGGCTGAGGGCCGGCCTGGATGCAGCCCCAAGGCAGGGTCCCCTCCAGACCAGCACCCACCGCGTACAGACCCCCAGGTGGGCGGGAGTGGGGCTGGGTGGGGCACCTGTGGTGGGCAGGAAGGGCTTCGAAGTGCACCCTTTGACCAGCATGGAGGCACCACCTGGGAGGTGTCAGAAATTCACAGTCTCAGGCCTGGCCCGGGGCCCAGACTGAGCATCTGCCAGTCAGCAGGGCCCGCTGTGCACCGGGCAGCTTTGTGCACATCTGAGCGCACGGCCTAGGCTGCAGCCTGGAACCCCACTCTCCCCCTGACGGCTCCTGGGGAGACCCCCAGGCACTCCCCGCTCTCCATGTGCACAAAGGCACCCAGCCTGGGCCTGTCCAGCACACAGGCCAGACAGCCAGAGTCGCGACCTCCTGGCCTCAGGCGGCCCTCATGGCACCCAACCCGCCACCACCTTACCCTGCCCCTCCCCGCCCCCCACTCCACAGACCAGCCAGAGTCTCAGGGGCCTCTCATGGGCCAGGTGTCCCCCAGACCCCCCGGGCCCAGCCCATTCTCCTGGAGGCAGCTGGAAGGCTCTTGGAAAACGCCACTGGATCCTCTCACCCTGCAACCTAAAACCCTCGGGCTCCCCCTGCTCTCAGAGCAAAGCCCCCACCCCGCCAGCCTCCCCGGGAACCTTCTCTGCACAGCCCTGACTCGGGGGCTCTCAAACTGGAGGAGGGTGGCGAGTCCAGGGCCTGCCGGCTAAGCCCCTGACTCAGTGGGTCTGGGTGGGCCGAGCACGTATTTCTAAGGAGCTCTGGGTGACATCCACGCTGCTGGGCCACGGGCCAGGGCTGACCCCACACACCTCCCGGCCCCCGCCCTGGCCCGCACTTTGAGCAATGTGGCTCCACGCCCTGTCTCTGCGCACTGTGGCATCCTCCACCCTGTTCTCGGTGAGTTGACTCCTGCCCCGCACTGGCCATCTGCGGGCGTCTCCACCTGACCCCACTGCCCTTTCTAGATCAAATGTCCTTAATGCTGCCCCTGGGGCACTGTCCTGGCTGTAACTGCCCAATGACTTACGAGCTGATGAATGTCTCTCCCCAGCGGGCCACAGAGACATCAGGCGGTACACAGTCGGTGCTCAGAAAACTGTTGGGTGCCTGGATCACTCTGACCAGACACAGTGCTGAGTCAGACTCCCGGGGCCACTGTGTACCAGCTCTGGGGTTCCTGGCACCTCCCCGAGGTCCTCCGGCCTCCATCTCCCCTCTGCACTAGCCCCGGTCACCTAAGGTGCTCAAACAGTGCACACAGCAAGCACTCAGCCAAAGTTGGCAGCCACTAGGGTGCCTTCCGGCTGCCCTGCAAGGTGGAAACAACTGACCTGGCCTAGTCTTCCCAGCTGTGTGACCTTGGGCAGGTCATTCCACCTCTCTGGGCCTCAGTTTCCTCATCTGCAAAGTGGGGATGCAAACCACCGAGAAGTCTAGCAGCCAGGACCACCTTCTCTGTGGCGCTGGCTACACGCCAGGCACTGGGCTAGCATGGGACTCAATCCTCTCTCAGTTCCCTGCGCACCCACTGCTGCGATGGGGACCTGGAGGCCCCAGGACTTAGGAAGTGCCCTCTCTGGCCTTGCCCACGGCCCCCTGCGTGAGGCACAGCACCCACCTGTGCAGAGGGTAGAGGCCCGGCCATCAGGCCTCCTCCCGCCAGGCCCGTCCCTTCCCAGGCCAAGGGTGCCATCTGCTGGGGGCACGGGGCTCGGCACCCCAGCTCACCCCTTTGCTTAGCTCCACCTGGTCCGGGTCCAGGGCGGGGCGTGACCTTTACGGCCCCTGTTCAGCCCCCAGGGCGCCCTTACCCGGATTGTCTCCCCACCTCCAGGACAGACCTCTGGGACTCAACCTGGACTCCCACAGCCCTAGGAGGGCCCAGGGAGGCTGCGGCAGGGACAAGTACAGGCGATGCGGGGTGCTGGCTCCGGAACCTTCTCTCCTTTCACTGGCATGGTTCAAATTCAGTGGATATTGATGACGCGTCCAGCGAGGCAAATCCAAGATTCACACCCAGGCACTTCCAGGTGTAAAGTCCAGGCCCTTCCCTCGGGTGGTTCCTGCCAGCACTGGGGACATGAGCCCTCAGGGTCCCCGTGTCCATCTGGGCTCCCGTCCCCTGGCTGCCTACCACATCTTTCCTGTCCTTCCTTCAGTACGGAGGAGCTGGCACTATGCACTCCGCTGCCCGTCGCGGGCTGTGTGCTCTGAGGACAAGACTTCAGGCCTCGTGGTCCAGCAGGCATCGGCCTCTGCCTTCCTCTGCCGGGGGACACGCAGGCCCAGGCCTTCGGCTGCAGACCGCTGACTGTTCCACGTCACGCTGTGTGGCCAGCCCCAGCAGAACCGCGTGCCGCCTCTTCCCACCCCTTCCTGCCTCTGCCTAGCCCGCGATGGATGGGCTGTCGGGGGAGCCAGACAGGCGCGTTTAGAGACCGTTCTTTCCGGAGTGGGGGGCAGGACCTCACCCAGACTTCTCCCACCCCGGAAACACCCAGGGCGATGCTCTCTCCAGCCAGGGGGCGCTGGGCGTCCGGGGATCATTAAATGGACTTTTCTCTCCCTCCAGTGTGTGTTTCCTTCAAGGCCGCACGCAGGACGGAGCATTAACAAAGCAGCCGGCCCAGGGCAACATCAATCCAACAAATACAACAGCCCGAGAGCTTTGATTTAATAAAATCGGCCCCCACTGGGCCGCTTTAATTGTTTCCAGATTCTGAAAACGTTTGAGAGGATGCAAATGGGAAAATCCACCTCTGGCCACCGCGGCACCAGGTGCGCTATGCCAAACGTCTACCGGGGCTGTGTCCTCGGAGCATCACCAAGCAGGGGGAGCAGAACCTTGGCTGTCATGGAGACAAATGGCTGGGAGGAGAAGGACACCAGGAGGCAGGATCTCTGCATCCATCAGGCGGGGAGAACAGCTGGTCACCGGGGCGACCACCTTGGCCTCTGCACAGGGGCATGTGCTGGGAGCCTGGGCAGTGCTGTTTGTCTCCCGGGGACCGAGGAGCGGTGCCATGGCAGGCGGAAGCCCCCGGGTCTGCCCAGCAGGCTGGTGGCCCAGCAGGCTGCCACCGAGCACCTGTCCAGTCCCTTCTGGCCAGGCTGACCCTAGAGGAGTGAGGCCGTGCCAGGCCCCACAGTAGAAGGCAACATGGCGGTATCGGAGGAAGAGCATGGTGGGTGGAGTCTGGAGGACTTGGGTTTGAATCCCAGCTCTGCCAGCTGTGCAGCCTCAGGCAAGTGACTCTCCTTCTCTGAGCCTCAGCCTGCACACCTGCGAAATGGGCTAGCTATGCAAATTCCAAAAGCCCCAGTGTCGGCACTGCCCCAGAGGCTGGCTGCTCAGTGACACGGTGCGTGTGTAGGGCATGGGCACCCTACCTACAGTGCCACCCTCCCAGTGGGGCCTGGTGCCCGCCCCGGAGCGGGGGAGCCCAGAGAGCCCAGGCGAACCTGCTGCCAAGTGCCAGGCCACAAGGGCACCTCTCATGAGTTCCTTTCCGGGGACCCTGGGAGCCCCTTCCCCAGGGTCTGCATTTGAAGGTGGGCACAGAGGGCTGGACTGAGGGGCTCCAGGCGGGTCGGGGAGGGTCTGGGCTCACAGAGCTCGGGAGGGAGCTCCGGGGAGTCAGAGTCCCCCGCTCTGTCTTGGTTCCCCAGCCCCATGGGCCACTTCGTCCTGTGTGTAAGAACCTCTCTAATCAGGAAAGATTGTTTTCTCCCTAAATCGCAAGGGTGAGCGCACACACACACACATATGCATGAGCACACGCACACACACGTGCGAACACACGCTCGCTAACAGGCCCGCTCCCAACCCGAGCTGACGCAGATGACAGCCTGCCACGGTCTGTATGTTACAAGTCAATTACATCCGCCTCCCAGCCTGCATCTGATGCCGCTGGCGAGGTCGTTGCGCCGTCTCCCTGCCTCCCCATCTCCCCGCCTTGGGACACGGAGGAAGGACGCGGCATGCTCCCCTGGGAGGGGCCGCAGCCCTCCGGGGGCCGCCGCCTGTCAATCAAAGGGGTAAATTGGAGGTGGGGGCGGCTCACTGATTTTCCTCCCTCCATGGTAAACAGCAAGGCAACGGAAGGAAAAAATGGTCTGGTTCCCGCCTGGCCCCGGCAAGTTTCTGAACGGCTCTGCCCCTCTCTTTGCCCATCTGCAAAGTGGAGGCCTCGCCCCCCGGTGCCCCCGCACCCTGGGTCACATCCGGAAGCCCTCGGCACCGTGGACGTGTCCTTCCCCGTCTCGGCGTCTTCCGCAGCACCCCCTCCCCCTGCCTTACGGGGATCTGGTCATGAAAACCAGAACCCGCCGGAAGGCAGGGAATGCCTGGCCCCCGCCCCCTAGGTAGAAATGGTCCCGTCGTTTAGATCCTGTGTCTGGGCAGCTGTGCATGTGGACAGAGCGTGGGGACCCCAAAGTCTTCCGCAAAGGTGTGGCTTGAAGGTGCCTGGTGAGGCGGGTGGCACAGAGCCCACACCCCACGCGGAAAGCGGGCGGGGCCCGGACAGCTGAACCCCTTCTGCTGAGTCCGTGCTGACAGCTGAATTGTCCAGGCCCCCGGGGAGCTCGGGGACAGCTGCACCCCAGATCACAACAGCAGCACAGCCCCCAACCAGCGTCTCAGGCTTTGCTCCCACCCGCCACAGCCAGACGCGGTTTAATCCGACACCTGGACGTGGACAGAGGCTGCCCTTTGTCCTAAGCAGCTTGTAGCCCAAAGCGGGCACCCTCGACTCCCACCTCCCCAGAATGGTGACCGCCGACTAGGGGTCACTAGGGCTACGCGGGGGCCGCGCGGGGAGGGGAGGTGGCCGTGTGCAGACGAGGTCAGGTGGGGCTCAGTGCAGTCACCGGACGGTGGTCTTATTCTGTCATCATGGCCATCAGGGAGAGGACCTGAGCGGTGCTGCCGCAGCTGCGTCAGAGCTGAGCACGGCCGTGTGCTGAGTGACCGTTCTGCACCACGGCTCTCCGGAGCCCCGGCCTGGCCGTGCCCCGTGCCGGCCACCACAGGCTCAGGGAGCAGACGGCCCCTTCCCTGGAGAATGCGTGACCCCAAACGACCCACCAGTGGTGGCGTGGACAGAGCTACACAAACGCAGAGGCAGGACAGGGGCCACTGGGAGGTGGGGGTGGTGGAAGGGACCCCGACTTCCTCCCTAGGCCGTGCCAGGCAGTGACGACCTGAGCTCTCTACATGTATCGGTCACGCGAACCTGCAGACGACCCTCTGGTAAGGGAACTCTGCTAGCCCCATCTCCCAGGTGGAGAAACAGGCTCCGAAAAGCAACTCGGCTGAGGTCAACGGCTCGTCTGTAGAGCTGGAGTTAGAACCAGGCATCTGGCTCCGCAGCCCGCTTAACATCTGCACTCTGCGGCCTCTCGCACAGCAAGAGTGTGTCAATACAGTGTACTGGTTGTCTGAGGAGGGGCTACCTCCTGTGGGTTCTGAAGGATGAATAGGAGCTGGCTGGGGTCAGGGAGAGCACGGAAGTGCTAAAGAGAGTGGAGAAAAGTGAGCACCGCTGCAAGGAAAGGCAATCGATGGCACATAGTAGGTGCTCAATACATGTTTGCTGAACCAGGCGCTAGGCAGGGGGAGAGAGCAGCGAGATGCAAGCTTCGGGCGAGGGCCGAGGCGCTTGGCTTTGTCCCTTATCCTGCCTGCTCACGTGTGTGCACGCAAGCACCTCCCATCCGCCATCACTGCCCTCTCTTCCTTCTGCAGCGCCCGGCAGAGGGGCGAGCCCTCCCCTCCACTCCTGGTGTCCCTGGGGAGCCACCGAGGGGCGACTGGGAAAGACGAGACTCAGGCAGGGACACGGCGGGCCGTGGAAGCTGGTCCACTTTGCGTCTGGGCTTTTATGGGTTTGGAAAATACACCGGGGCTGCGGGGGGGTGGCTAGCTGCCTGCTGCGGCCCCCACGTCCTGGGCGTCTTGGTGGGGAGGGGGTCTTGGATGCGGCTCTGCGTCCGGCGAGGGGCGGGAGTCTCGGGGGAGGCCAGCCCAGCAGCCGCCGCCGCTGCTCTGATAACCTTCAGCCCTGACCTCGTTTCCCGCCGAGGCTCATGCAATTTCTTCCAATTTTCCACATAATTAGCTGAGCGGGAGACGCAGCCCCTGCTCTGGAGGCCTGGCCTCCGAGGCAGCACGGAGCCAGCTGCTTCAGAGCCTGATGGCCTGTGGCTGAGGACGGAGCCACCCCCTGCGGGCTCCCCCCGTCCCCAGGCTCCGTGGGCACAGACAGCAGAGGGAAGGGGCAGGACACGGAACGTGGAATCCTGCAAACCCAGGGTCGAAGCTCTGCTGCCCGCCGGCTGGCCGTGTGGCTCCGGCCTGGTCCTTAGCCTCTCGGGCCCCCGGAACACACCGGTCACATACGGGATTCTGGCCCTGTACGGGTTCGCTGAGCCCTTCTCTGCCCTACCCCTCCCAGCCCCAGCGCACGCCTCGGAAGTGATCACCCCTCCCTCCTGCTTGTCTCGGAGGCCCCAGACGAGCCCCCTCCGCCGAGAGGTAGGGTGCTGGTGTCAGGAGCACAGTCCAGACATCCCACAGCCTGGCTCCCACCAGCACTGTCCCTGGTCTGCTGTGTGACCGTCAGTGGCACAAGCCCACTGGCCTCGGTCTTGCATCTGTGAAATGGGCACAACGACGGAGCTGCCTCGAAGCCGGGAAGAAACAGGTTCGCATGCTGGAGCCCGTTGGCGCCCCAGCTAAGCGTCCAAAGCGTGTGCTGTTCCCACAGTCGGGCTCCTTCCTGGCAGACACCGTCGTCCCTGCCCAGGTAGAGGGCAGCACCCAGATGGTTCTAGAATGCTTGCCACCAGCAGTCCCTAATTTGGCTCAACGAATGCAGGAGTAAAGGGGTAAAGGCCTCCCTGATGGGCGCCGAAAGCGCTTGCTCGCTCCTCAGGCCTCAGTTTCCCTAAAGGAGCAATGAGCAAGTTCATGTCGTCCCACCTTATAAATCGCTCCTTCCTGACGGCAGCAGTGTTCCTGGAAGCTCCTGGACGCCCGCCTGGCAGCCTCGCCCAGAGCAGGGATGGGTCACCACAGCCCCCAAGGTGCCCAGGAACCGGCACAGCTTCGCCCTTCCTGGACAGGAGGCCCCTCCCGGTGCGTGGGGTGGGGCGCCCTCCGCCTCTCCAGGGAGCCTCGGGCTCCTTGCAACGGCCTTCCCTTGACAGCATGAGCGATGCTCTCCCTTCCTCCCTCTGGAGTCCAGCGCCGCGGCCCGAAATCCATCACTCCACTTTGTCTGTGCAGGGACCCACGGCCGCCAGCCACTCTCCCAATGTCCTCAGGCAGAACCAGGCACAGTGCGCCCGGGGAACGTCAAGGCCGGAGTGCTGGGACTGTGGCCCTGGGACCTCCCCACCCCCGGCCCTACGTCGCCTACGCAACACAAGCCTCATGCCCCAGGGTGCAGGTGATGCTTGGGCACCCCGCTTCCTGTGCATAGCAGAGCACCCCCACGGCCGACCAGAACATTCCTCCCTCATGAAAATGAGGACTTGCCCCAAACCCGTGTCTTTCAGTGCCTGGCCCCAACAACAGCAGGGAAAGCAGTTGCTGCCAGAGCCAGCCAATTTGGAGAGGGCTATCAGGGAAGCCTTCCTGGAGGGGGTGACGCCTGAGATGAGGAGTTTTCCGAGAAGACAAAGGAGGGGCAAGGGGAGCCCCGTTACGAGAGAAAGTCTAAGCACATTCAGGACAAGGCCAGAGGGCGCCTGCGTTGTGGGGGATTTGAGGGGGGAGGTTTGCAGGGCAGAGACTGGGGTGCACCCCTGTGGGTCCCGGGAGGTTCCAACTCAGCAGGAGGAGGGCAGCATCTCTGTGCCGCGGCGTCGTTGGCAGCAGTCACATCCGCCTCCACCCACGGGAGGGTGGCCGCGAGCTCCCTTCCGCTTTGTTTATGAAACTGGCTTGCAGGCAGTCAAGACCGGTGACAAGCTTTTCCTGCTGCAGCGAGCTGGTTTCAGCATCCTGTCTACACCCGGGCATCCACCCACAGGCCCTCATCCTTCTAATTCCGCTGCGCGTCTGCCCTTAAGGATAGCAAAATTATATTTCCCCTCGCCTCACTCCCGGCTCAGCTACGTGGGGAGCAGCCCCAGCCGCGTGTTCCCTGCACGTCTGTAACACGCCAGACGCTCCGGACACTCAGAGCTGCCCACCTGTGCACCCTCCACCGCAGCACTCTGGGGCTGCTGTGCTGTGACCGTCCCATTTTTCAAAGGGGGGAGTTGAGGCACAGAGAGGCCAAGACACTCGCCTGGCGTCACACAGCATGTAAGTAGAGGAACCCGAGTAAGGACCCAGGACATCTGATCCCAAAATGCCAGGACTCAGCCCACCCTCCTGGCCCCTCCTGGTCCCAGCCGCCCACATGCTCCAGACGTACCCGAGACCAGGGGTCTCGACAGGGCACAGACCGATTTCACTACCATTTTCTCTGACTCCACACGTGTTGGGACGGCAGCTGCTGGCAGGCTGAGCGGCAGGGAGGGCCTGAGCCATGGAGAGCGCCGTGGCCTGCCCGCCGATGCCTGCCGACACCCCCCACCCCCGACGGACTGGCCGGGGCTCGGGGCCGGGGCAGCTGCCCCCCGGGGCCTTCCTCCTCCCTCTCGCCCCCAGGTCACTCTGAAGGCCACTCCCAGCTCCAGGTCTTCAGAGAGAGCCGGGTGCAGAGGACAGACGGCGGGGGTGCCCTCAGCACCGTGATGTCAGAATGGGAAACAAAGTCAGGGCCGGAAACCTCAGTGCACCCCAGAGTGGGGGTGCGGAGCCCCAGTGAGAGCCGGCGGGGCGAGAGGCCAGGGCTCCCTCCACCTGGACCAGCTCGGGGCCAGCAGTGCCACTCGGCTGCCCTGGGCCATCTGAGACGCGTCCCCCTCGGGGTTTCCTTGTGCTCCTAAAAGGCTGGGAGGAGGGAGACGTCACATTTCACACCCGAGACATCACAACACCCCACCTCTCAGGGGGCCCCTCTGCCCCAACATGAAACCCCACGCCCTGGCAGGACAGCTGAGGCCCTCCGACAGGGGCCCCTCCTCATGCCAGCCTCCCAGGCCTCTCCCGCAGCTGTGCCCCACGATGCCTAACTCCTGACCTGCACTCGGAACAGCCTCCCCCTTCTCCCCTGGAGGTGCTGAGAGTCTGCGCAGATGTTGCTGGGGGTCACCGTCTCCTGCAAGGCTGGTGGGGGCCGCCGAGCTGCGCTCTAGCACTACACAGTCCGTGCGTCTGCCCCCTGCCCACCTGCAGCTCGTGAGGCCAGGACGGCTGTTGGGACCTGGCACATAGTAAGCTGAAGACATGAAACAGAACAGGTGGCCGGGCGCGGTGGCTCACGCCTGTAATCCTAGCACTCTGGGAGGCCGAGATGGGAGGATCGCTTGAGGTCTGGAGTTCAAGACCAGCCTGAGCAAGAGCGAGACCCCGTCTCTACTAAAAATAGAAAACTTAGCCAGGCATGGTGGCGTGTGCCTGTAGTCCCAGCTACTCGGGAGGCTGAGGCAGGAGGATCGCTTCAGCCCAGGAGTTTGAGGTTGCTGTGAGATAGGCTGACACCACGGCACTCTAGCCCAGGTGACAGAGCAAGACTGTCTCAGAAAAAAATAAAAAGTGGCTGTTTCATAGAGTCTGATCTGATCCTAGGTGCCTCCCGCATGTCTGACGTAGGATGAATCCGTGGCTCTCGTGGGCCCGGTCCAGTAGGCAGGAGAAATTCAAGCTTTGATGCATGAGCCACATCCCCTC
>RJWJ010044971.1:0-11945 GCA_004363605.1 Indri indri
GCCCACGTCACAGCCAGGGAAGATCCAAAAAAAAAATCCAGGACTTGGAAGAAAAATTCACTACAGAAATTGAAATATTAAAGAAAAATCAAACCAATCTTCTGGAAATGAAGGGCTTATTTAGGAAACTACAAAACACAGTGGAAAGCCTCAAGAACAGGGTAGATCAAATGTAAGAAAGAATCTCAGAGATTGAAGACAACTTCTTCCGATTAAATAAGTCAGTCACAGAGATCGAGCAGAAAATTAAGAGAAAAGAAATAAGCCTACAAGAAATATGGGATTATGTGAAAAAGCCACACCTGAGGGTGATAGGGGTTCCAGAAGGTGAAGAAGAAAACACTCAAGGGTTGGATAAGCTATTTGAAGAATTAATAGAGGAGAATTTCCCAGGACTTGCTAAAAATCTAGATATACAGGTACAAGAAGCTCAACAGACCCCAGGAAGATTCAATGCAAATAGGAAGACACCAAGTCATGCAGTCATCAGATTGACCAAAATATCCACTAAAGAGGCCCTTCTAAGAGCTGTAAGGTGAAAGAAACAAGTAACATACAAAGGAAACCCCATCAGAATAACTCCAGACTTCTCAACTGAAACCCTACAAGCAAGAAGAGACTGGGGCCCCATTCTCACTCTTGTGAAACAGAGTAATGCCCAGCCTAGAATTTTGTGCCCTGCAAAACTAAGTTTCATATATGCAGGAGAAATAAAGACATTCTCAGATAAGCAAAGACTGAGGGAATTCACCAAGACAAGACCAGTTCTCCAAGAAGTACTGAAAACAGAATTACACAAGGATCTGCACAATAAACACTCTTGAATGTAAAACTACTCAAAAGTTAAAGATCAAAGGTTAGATTCCACAATGGCTCAAGAGAGAAAACAAAGCAACAAAATGCAACCCAAAAGAAAGGACAGTAACTCACCCCACTTATAGGTTGTCTCAGTAAATGTGAATAGCTTGAACTCCCTTCGCAAGAGACATAGGCTGGCCGAATGGATAAAAAAAAAAAGAAGCCAAGCATCTGCTGTCTCCAGGAAATGCATCTAACCTGGAAGGATGCATTTAGACTCAAGGTAAAGGGGTGCAAATCAATATTTCAAGCAAATGGAAGCCAAAAGAAGGCTGGTGTGGCAGTTTTGATCTCAGATAAAACACACACAGCAATCAGGCAAGAGAGTGGAATTAAAGGCATACAAATGGGAACAGAAGAGATCAACCTCTCGCTATTTGCTGATGACATGATATTTTATCTAGAAAACCCCATGGATTCAACCAAGAGGCTCCTGGAATTGATAAATGAATTCAGTAAAGTCTCAGGGTGTAAAATCAATATACACAAATCAGAGGCTTTCATATATGCCAATAGCAGCAATACCGAGAAACAAATCAAAGACTCAATTCCCTTCACAATAGCAACAAAGAAAATAAAGTATCTAGGAATATATTTAACTAAGGAGGTAAAAGACCTCTACAGGGAGAACTATGAAACATTGAGGAAGGAAATAGCAGAGGACGTAAACAGGAGGAAAACCATACCATGCTCATGGGTCAGCAGAATCAACATTGTTAAGATGTCTATATTACCCAAAGTGATCTACAGATTCAATGCAATCCCTATTAAAATACCAATATCATTCTTCACAGATGTAGAAAAATTAATTCTATGCTTCGTATGGAAACAGAGAAGACCCCGCATAGCAAAAACAATTCTAGGCAATAAAATCAAATGGGAGATATCAACTTACCAGACTTCAAACTTTATTAGAAGGCTGTAGTAATCAAAACAGCTTGGTGCTAGCACAAAAATAGAGCCATTGACCAGTGTAACAGCACTGAGAACCCAGATATAAAACCATCCTCATATAGCCACCCAATCTTTGACAAAACAGACAAAAACATACACTGGGGAAAAGAATCCTTATTCAATAAATGGTGCTGGGAAAACTGGATAGCCACTTGTAGAAGACTTTCACCTCTCACAAAAATCAACTCACGCTGGGTAACAGATTTAAACCTAAGGAGTGAAACTATTAGAATTCTAGGGGAAGATGTTGGAAATACTCTTCCAGACATTGGCCTAGGCAAAGAATTTATGAAGAAGACCCCAAAGGCAATCACAGCAACAACGAAAAGAAATAAATGGGACCTGATCAAATTAAAAAGCTTCTGCACAGCCAAAGAAACTGTCACAAGAGCAAACAGACAACCTACAGAAAGGGAGAAAATTTTTGCATGCTACAAATCCGATAAAGGGCTGATAGCTAGAATCTACTTAGAACTCAGGAAAATCAACAAGAAAAAAATCAAACGACCCTATCAAAAAGTGGGGAAAGGACATGAGCAGAAATTTTTCAAAAAAAGACAGAATAATGGCCAAAAAACATATGAAAAAATGCTCAACATCTCTAATCATCAGGGAAATGCAAATCAAAACCACAATGAGATATCACTTATCTCCAGTGAGACTGGCTTTGGGAAAAGTCCCGAAACAATAAATGTTGGCTCTGATGCAGAGTGATAGGAACACTCATACACTGCTGATGGGACTGCAAACTAATGCAACCTCTGTGGAAAGCAATATAGAGACACCTTAAAGAGATAAAATTAGAAGTACCATTCGATCCAGCAATCCCATTACTGGGCATCTACCCAAAAGAACAAATGATACCCTGTAAGAAAGACACCTGCACCTGAATGTTTATAGCAGCACAATTCACAGCTGCAAAGGTGTGGAAACAACCCAAGTGTCCATCAATACATGAGTGGATTAATAAAATGTGTTATATGTGGTATGTGTATACCATGGAGTACTATTCAGCTTTAAGAAACAATGGTGATATAGAACCTCTTATATACTCTTGGATAGAGCTGGAATACATTCTACTAAGCGAAGTATCCCAAGAATGGAAAAACAAGCACCACATGTACTCACCATCAAATTGGTATTAACTGATCAACACATAAGTGCACATATAAGAATGACATCTATTGGTTGTTGGGCAGGGGCGGGGAGGGAGGCAGTTGACGGGACGGGTATATGCATACAAGAAGAGTGTGGTGCGTACCGTCCGAGGGATAGGCACACTTGAAACTCGGACTTGGCGGGGGGGGGGGGTCAAGGGCAACATACGTAACCTAATGATCTGTACCCCCATAATATGCTGATACAAAAAAATAAAATAAAATGATGTGGAATGTTGAAAGATTTTGAGGACAAGAATGGTATTTTTGAAGGGTACAATTTAAGTGAGACATCTAGCTTTGAATGAGTAATTCCTTAAACGTTTAATTTGAAAATGCCAACTAATGTTCCCGTGACATGAGAAGAGATATTGAAAGTAGTCAGCCCTGGGGATGAAACCTATCCCTCACCTTGAAAAATAGGTGGCTTAACTTACCTGAAGCTTGGTTTTCTAAAGTATAAAATGGGGTAATCATATATGGTGGATAGAATCATTGTGAAAATCAGAGCCACATATAAACCAGGGTTACTCAGAGTCTAGCCAAGGAAATGAAACTGCACTAAGTATTTCAAATAGAAGGGATCAAACACACAGAATTGGCTACACAGGTATCAGAAAGCTGATGGAGCAACAATGAAAATTAGTAACTTCAGAAAATAGTGACTTTTCTTAGAGTTGAAGGAAAAAATGAGAAGAATGGATGTCACCAGAAACTAGGAGCAATGCAGGGGGTGAGGCAGGTGTTGGGGGGCTGGTGCTGGGACTGCTAAGAAGGGAAAGCAAACCTAGAATGTTCTCAGCTTCAAAAGCTTGATTCCATTTTCCAACCTAATGATTGAAAGAAGAGAATGAAAACATTATCATAATGGTTAAGACACCGCAATAAGACTGGGTTCAAGTCCAACTTGGACATTTCTTGTCGTGCTTTTTTGAACAAGCCATGGGACCTCTCTGTTCTTTAGCTCCCTCACTGGCAAAATGATATAACAAAACCACTTACCTCACGGAATTGTTCTCAGAATTTAGTGAGACACTCTATGTATTAGGTGTGATATGTGTAAGCCCAGACACTTAGTAAGTGTGATTTGGACATTTGCTAATATTGTCAGTAATATTATTGTTACTGTTATTATTCCTCTTATCTTTTAATATTGGGGCAATAGGAGTTCCCTTCCCACCATATAAAACTGGAGTATTGTAAAGTGAACGTTGTCTCTTTCCTCTGAGTGTTTATCTTTTTTGTGATTAGCTGTCCCCAATTTGACTATAAGCTGAAGAGAGCAAGAAACGTTTCTGTTCACCACAAAGATTTCCCTGGTGCATAGCACTGTGCCCAGTGTGCAAGAGGAGTGCAATGACCATTTATTGCCTGAATAAAATGCATGGCATCTCCTCATTCTGACGTGGGCAACTGGATGGACAGAGGGTCCTTCATATAGAGCCACATTGAGAGCAATCAGGGAAACTTCAGCATATAACTTTATGAAACTGGATGAGGTTGCCCAAGGAAAATGTATAAAATGAGAAACATGCACTATTATTATTATTATTATTATTATTATGCATTTACTCTATGGCAGGCATTGTTCTAAACCTTGGGGGAAAAACTGGGAAGTAGAAGCAGATAAAACCCCTTGTTCTCATAAAACCCCTTGTTCTCAGCTTATCTGGGGAGGGGTAATTCTGACATTAAACATGGTAAGAGAGTAAGTTACATAGACTGTTTAGGAAAAAGTAAATACTGTAGCAGAGACTGAAAATTTTAAATATGGTGATAAGCATGACCCTAACTGAGGGCATCTGAAGAAAGACTTGGAGGAAGTGAGGCAATGGGCCATATGGTAACTGTGAGAACAACATTCCAAAAAGAGGAAGAAATAGCAATCTGAATGCCCTGAAATAGAAGCTTATTCCACATGTTCTAGGATGAACAAGAAGGCTGTGTGATTTTTCACAGCAGAGTAGGCAAGAAAGAAAGTCATGGAAGATGAAGTCAGATAAGTGTTGGGGACCCCGTCTGTGTTGGGCAATGTAAGCTACACCAAGGACGTATTTACCCTGAGCGAGGTGGCAGTGTGCAGGGATGAGCAGAGGGTTGCCCTAAGAGGGCTCATACTTTAAAAGGACCACTTTGCCTGCCAAGTTCCTGATAGTACTCTGGGCAAGGGTGGATGCAGGAAGAGCAGCTGGGAAGTAAAGGCAATGATTCAGGTAAGAGACAAATGCTGCCTTGGAACAAAGTGATAGCTAAAAACATTGTGAGAAGCAAGTCAGATTTGGGTAGATATGAAGGCAAAGCCAAGCCAACAGGATTTTCTTGGGGATTAGCTGTGGATTGTAAAAAAGTAAATTAAAAAAAAAATCAAGGATTTCTCAAAGGTTTTTGACCCCAAGTGCTCAAAAAGTTGAGTTGCCTTTTATTGTGTAAGAAGCAGGTTTGTGTAAAAAGCTAGGACTTTCCCAGCTATCAACCACGTTGATATTTAAAGCATGGACATAAAAAGACAAAACAATAAAGACATTAAAAGGGAGAAGGCTGAGAAGAAAGATAAAACAAATAACAAAGTATATTTCTACAGAGAACAAGAAAGTGAAAGATAGCTCACTTCTTAAGAGGGAAAATGGAATAATAATAGCATTTCCTGAGACGATACCATTTATCCTGGGGTTTAGACAGTGAGTTTGTCTCAACTAATACAGAATAAATTTTCCTGATGGGTGGATAGGTAAGCCTTGAAAAACTGTATTGTGTAAGAGAAAAAAATGGAGTGAGGGGAGAAAGCACTAAAACTGTATTACCTCTTCTGTAAGGATCTGTCCCCTCCTTGGTGTGGTAGTGTGGTCAGCACTGGCACCTACTTTGTCTTCTGTGCATGGTGGTAGAAAGTGTCAAGATAGCATACCATGAAAATCTTTACAGGAAGACAAAACTCGAGACAAGTACATTAGTTTTTTATCGCTGCTTCTTCTTTATTTTTTAATTTCAGAATATTATGGGGGTACAAATGCTTTGGTCACATAAATTGCCTTTGCACTCCCCGGGTCAAAGCTACAAGCATGCCCATCCCCCAAACAGTGCACGCCAGACCCATTAGGTGTGAATTTACCCATTCCCTTCTCTCCACTCCCATCTGCCCGACACCCCATGAATGTTACTTCCCCATGTGCACATAAGTGTTGGTCAATTAGTACCAATTTAATGGTGAATACATACATGTGCTTGTTTTTCCATTCTTGCTTTTCCACTTAGTAGAATGGGCTCCAGCTCTATCCAGGATAATACAAAAGGTAGTTCACCATTGTTTTTTATGGCTTAGTACTCCATGGTATACATACACCACATTCTATTAATCCACTCATGTATTAATAGGCACTTGGGTTGTTTCCACATCTTTGCAATTGTGAATTGTGCTGCCATAAACATTCTAGTGCACAGGTCTTTTTTTCCTTCCTTCGGGTAGATACCCAGTAGTGGAATTGCTGCATCAAATAGTAGTTTTACTTTTAGCTCTTTGAGGTATCTCTATACTACTTCCCATAGAGGTTGTACTAGTTTGCAGTTCCACCCAGCAGTGTATGAGAGTTCTACTGTTTCTATAACAAATCACCATAAACAAATGACCAAAATAGTACAGATTTATTACTGCAAAGTTCTGGAGTTCATAAATCCAAACTGGGTTTTACTGGACTAACCCAAGATGTCAGCCAGGCTCTGTTCCTTCTGAAAGCTCAAGGGGAGAATCATTTCTTGCCTTTTCCAGCTTCTAGAAGCCACCCCAATTTCTTGGCTCGTGACTTTTTTCCTCCATCTCAGAGCCAGAAGCACAGATCTCCTAACCTCTGACTCTCACCCCTGCTTCCCTTCTTATGGTTCCTCTCTGTCCTTCAAATTGGCCCTGGACTTCATACAGAGTATCAGAACGAGACAAAGGCAAAGCTTTAGTGGTGAGCATGAGATGGCGAGTCTTTTCTTTCATAATTGTCATAGCAGACAGAACCTGCACCAATTATCTGCCCAGCAGCACGCTGACCTCTTTAAGAACCAGGGTTGAGTTGCCAGGAAAGGAAAGTGGAATGTGAATCTGTACTTTAAAATAAGCCACAAACTGTGGTGACCTTTTAGTGCCCTGCTGACTTTTACTCTTTTGCTCCCAGCAGGGGTTGGCATATAACATCTCCCCACAATGGTCTCTCTAACTTCTTAGACTAAAGGTGAATGAATACAAAGACTAAGGAGGTTGACAAGGAAGCCAGTCCTGGTACAGTGGCTGGCTAGGTGCTAGGGTGTGGTCAGTGAATCTACATGAAGTCTGATCTCCATGTTAGTGATAGGGTTTGCAGAATGAAGGGAGTGTGGGCTTTTGAGTCAAATAGGCTGTGATAGGAATCCCAGGTGGCCATTCTAGTTGTGTGGCCTTTGACAAGTCACTTACCTCCTTGAGTCTTAATTTCCTCCTTTGTAAGATGAAGAAAATAAAACCTCTTTCAGAGGGATGCTATGAGTGTAAAGGAAATAAGTTATATCAGGGACCCAGTATAATGTTTGGCATATGGTGGATACCTGATATTAGCATGTCCTACTCAACTATGGAGTTGAGCAGAATCAGGGTCAACTCAAGTTTTGAGGGTAAAGGAGAGGATAGTTAGGACAAGTATGTCAATGGATTTAGGGAACAGCATACTGACTGCAATGCATGGACAAGATAAAAGCAACACCAATGACTGGATTTCTCCCAGAGTTCTCTTTGGATGAGCAGATAATACACAATGGATAGGAAACACTTATTGGAAAGCACAGAAGGGTCAGTTCCAGGCATATAGCTGAGATGTTGGGCCATGTCAGCACACTGCAGGGAACAGAGGTTACTCGAGTGACCTAAATGCCAACCAGTGCTTAACACGCCCTTTGCAGGGCTCTGTGGTAAGTATGGCAGCAAGCCAGTGGAAAGTGGGTAGGAGGAGGAGAAGCAAAGGAGGCTGCAAAATAGGAAGAAGAGGAGAGTGAAAAGGGAGAGGAAAAATAAAAGGAGAATATGTTTAAAAAAAATGTTTTAAAAGTGTTTTTTGCAATACCTGATACATAGTCAGCCCCAATATATGTGAGTTATTGATATTACTTGGCATTACTATTATTGTTAGGTGAACACAGAGTTCAAACCCAAGTCTGCCTGCCTCTAAACCCCATGTTCATTCTGTTTCCTCATCCTGGCCCCTGTGTGCGGATGGAGTTGAATTGGAGAAATCAGAAGTAGCGGGTGCTTACAGGTCAAGACAAAGTCAATTGAAGTCCAAAACAGATACTTCAATCCTAGGGTAAAAGGAAATACGAGACAAAGTCAAACCAATTGAGACTCAAGAAGATGTGGCAAAGGAGAAGGTATAGCGAGAGTATTCAAGATATTTGTTACACCCACGGTCATGGGGACCTGTTTTTTCTTAGGCGTTGACCAACATTAAATGGAAAGTTACCTTTATTTAAAAGCACAGACATACACAGATATGTGTTTGGAATGGAGGTGACTGCACCAGGCTACTATCTTGGAATCCTTCTTTAAGGACTGTATGACCTCTTACACCATGAAGGGCACAGTTAGGTATGTTCTTTCTTTGTGTGTCAAAGCTCATGACTGTACTCATGCCTTATCTCAATGAGAGCTGAGTCATTGCTGTGGACATCTGTTTTTAAGGCCTTTAAATCCCTTCATCTTCCTCTGTATAAACCTTTGGTTTTTCTTCAGGAAAACTTCCTTTTCTGAACTGTGATTTAATGAAGTCGTCACACCAAGGAACATTTTTACTTGTTACACACCTGCCAATTAGAGTACTCTAATTCCTCCACCATGGAGATTGATTTAATATGGTTATAGAATCAGCAATGCTAATCAAAACCTTACCTGAGGTGTTCTCTGGGAAAGAGGGAAGGGTTCTCTGTCTCTAGAATATCAAGCTGTAAGAGCCCATGTATCTGCCAGACATCACCTTTCCTGATCACCTGGATAATAAACTCTCAGTAAAATGAAGCCATTTCACATAGGAAAGTCGATCTGAAATGGGGAGAGAAACAGGTGACTTTTGGCATCGGGCTAACCCCTGAGTCCCTGATCCTAGCCCTTCCTAAAGCCAGATTGATTCCCGCACTTTCCAGCCCAATGTGAACCAATAACTCCTCCCTCACTACCCACTTCCACCTCCCTCCTTTCCTTCCTTCCTTATTATTCAGTTTGAGTTGGGTGACTGTCACTCGAAACATAAAAATTTCTGATTAAACTAGTAGAAAACATTGAAAACTTAACATCACTTATGTTTGGAGGCCTTTGATTCCTGGCAGTGGTATAAGGATATCATAAGGAGTACTAAGTATAAGGTGCAGAGGTGAGGAAGTCTCAAGGCTGCAGTAAGAAAGAAAAACTTCAGTTCCCCACTCCCAAGAGTCGACATCAGGCACCACGTGTGTGAAAACTGAAGGAACAGCATTGAGAAATATTAACTAATCGCCAAGAATGTTAGGTTGAAAGAAACCACCAAGAGGCCTGGTCAAATCTCTATAGCAGAGAAACTTTTGCCTAGCAAAACAAAACCAAAAACACAACTAAAGGGAATTCAATGTGATGGTGTCAGAATTCAACACGACCATATATATGTATTTACAGTTAGCTGGATAGAAGAAATAAGATCTAGTGTTCAGTAGCACAATAGGGCAACTATATTTAACAATAATTTATTATACATTTCAAAATAACTAAAAGAGTGGAATTGGAATGTTAACACAAAGAAATGATAAATGCTTGAGGTTATGGATATTATAATTATCCTAATTTGTTATTACACATTGTATGCTTGTATCAAAATATCACATGTATCTCATAGATATGTACGACCATTATGCATTTATAAAAACTAAAATAAAAATTAAAAAAAATTCATCATGACTAGATTAGAACACAAAAAAGCAAATTCCACCCAAATATTAGACAATTTATAGGCATGGCGTGCTCAGCCCTATGCTCTTTACCTTGGCAATTTATAATTAATGACAACGAGAAATTCATCACTCCAAGACAACATATAGAATATTCTATCTTCATTATTTTTCCTCACCAGTCACCCACAAAAGCTGCCAAGTGCAGATGGGTGACAGAAGGTGAGGAACTACCCGAGTCAGTGATAGAGTCCAGATGGTACAGCCCGCAGCTGTTGTGGCTCCTTGGGAATGTGAGCCCACTTCAAAAGCATCCGTGAGGCTGAGGGGCCTGCAGCCAGAGGGGTTCAAGTGAGTGTGTGGCTAAACTAACTCAGGAAGTAGAGATAGATGTGAAAGAAACCCAGCTTCTGCTCAGATCTCAGGGTACTTCCCCGCAACTTAATAAACCCCACCACCATGCCAGTACCCTAGGCTGCACGTTTCTGAGGCTTAAGTGGAAGTCCTTCTAATAGCACTCAATACTCATGACCCAAAATACTAACCCATCTGACTCTGTCCTTAGTAAACTCCCCTTATCTTGGAAAAATACAAAAAATAAATAAGTAAAATCAATAGCAATTCATCCTTTGTTACCTCCCTGTCTCTCTCCCTCAGTAGCATCACTCCCACCCTGTCAACCTGGCTTCCCTGCACACTAAGTGAAGAAAGCCATATTTGTTATAAATAAGAATGGCAATAGCCAACAAAATGAAGACCCATTGCTCTAAGACAATCTCCTAATAACATCATATGGATTAACTCACTTAATGTAATTCTGTCAACACACAATCTGTGTTGCTATCCCCATTGCCATTCATAGATGTATTGGACTTCAAACCTAAAACAGTGTGAAAAGTTTAGGAAATGTATATGAGATCAGCATTTATCTTGCTATTCGTAGCTCTACTTCTACAAAACAAAACTAAGGGAGAAATGGTTTCATGTGAGAAGGTATTATTTGAGGTTTGCATAATTGACGTCCTTATCTGTCAGGTTGCTTGGATAAGCCCAGCGGCCATTATAAGATCATTAGGAAAAGGGTAGTAATAGGTTCAGAGGGCCAATTGCCTATGTTCTAATCACAGGAGAAGCAGCAATCCTGACAGGGACCTTGGGGAAAACGTATTGAAGCAACTAGAAGAATTTAATGACAAAATCGAGTAGGGAAATCAGTACCTGTGCACCAGTGAGCAGGATAATTTCAGCTGGGGGTTCAAACGAGCTTTGACACCCTCCCTGACAACCCTCACTTCCCCGCCCTCTTCCTCTTCCTTGATACTACAGCAGCTGAAGAAATCTGAGAGCTCTCCAAGAGATATCTGAGCAAAGATAGAGGCAAAAGAAGGAAAAACGTCCTCCCTCCATGAATTAAATAGGTAGGCTTGACTTATAAGATCAGGGCATCCTTACCCAGCCCAGAGTCCTCTCCCATTACTGATATAAATGGGTTTTAGGGTAAGAGTCTTGTGATTTTTTTCCAGAACTCAAACTTTGCTTTGAATGGGGTGTAAGGCCTGAGGAAGAGAAAGATAAAGCCTCCTAATTGAAGCAGAATCTAATTGTAAAATCTCCTTTTCAGTAAGCATCTGGATGTTCTGTTTTAATGCAACCAATTACCTGGAGTCTATTTCCTGCCCAGCAGCCTATGGAGAGAAGGGCTGGAGGAGAAAATGATGTAATAAGAACTGACCTGGGACAAGCCCAAGTTCCTCGAACAAGAGCATCCTGCCTGGTAGCAAGAGGCTCCTAATTACAACATAGCTCAAATAACCATGAGCCGAGGGAGACCTGAACAGATGCCAGCATCATGACAAGTTTCTTCTCTCTGCGTTTTTTTGGTTTTTTTTTTCGTTTTCAGAGTGATTAGATATTGGTGGCAAAAATAAAATATTTTAGTTATGCTATGCTTTGTAAACAGTGACCTGAGACTGCCTAGGCTGGGTAAGCCTGATCTCCCCTTTTCTAATCTTCCCCCAAATGACCTTTACCCAATTGGAAAATCTTCCTCCTCTA
>RJWJ010044972.1:0-11892 GCA_004363605.1 Indri indri
ATTCAACAAATATTTATTAATCTTTTGGGTGCTATTTACTGTGGAAGGGGCTGGGGACATAAAGAAGATTAAGTCGTAGTTGCTGTCTTTAGGAAGACAGTCAATGGGGGAGATAGACTTTTACATGGATAACAAGGTCACATAATATGCGCCACGATGGTGGAAAGAAAAATATGGGAATAGAGAAGAGGGAACAACTAACTGTCTAGAGATTGTAGGAGGTGAGATGGACCCTGAACGATCAGCAGGAGTTTGCTGCAGAGTGGGCCGGAACTGTGTGTACGAAGGCATGGATATACATGGATGCCAAAAGTATTTTCATAGTAGCACCAAGACATTCTTTTAGCTCTCTTTCTCTCATGAGAGTCCTGTGTAGTTTTTGAGAAGCCTCATGACATATCACAACAGATTGAATGCAGAAGTAGCTATGGGAATACAAATATCTTCTATTAAGCCAGACATTAAACAGATTTTCAGAAATGTAAAAAACAATACCATTCTTCTCACTGAATTTTTTTGTTTTGGAAAACGTAGTTTTTTTAAAAATTTTTTATTCTATTTTATTTTATTTATTTTGAGACAGAGTCAGGCTCTGCCACCTGGGTTAGAGTGCCATGGCATCAGCCTAGCTCATAGCAACCTCAAACTCCTGGGCTCAAGCGATCCTCCTGCCTCAGCCTCCCAAATAGCTGGGACTAGAGGTGCGTGCCACCATGTCTGGCTAATTTTTTTTTTTCTGTTTTAGTTGCCTGGCTAATTTTTTTCTATTTTTAGTAGAGACGGGGTCTCACTCTTGCTGAGCCTGGTCTTGGACTCCTGACCTCCAGTGATTCTCCTGCTTCAGCCTCCCTGAGTGCTAGGATTACAGGTGTGAGCCACCATGCCTGGCCAATGTAGTTTTTTTTTTTTTTTTTAAGTAAAAATGTTATTTATGTGAAGAGGTTTGTTTTATTTTAAATGAATTAATATGTAAGTATTTTTAAATTTCTCACCTTTGATTTCTAGTGTGATAGTTATCAATAGATATAATCCACATAAACAAAAGCTCTTTGGAATCCTCAATAATTTTTGAGAATATAAAGGGGGTTCTGAGACCAAAAGGTTTGAGAACCCTATTCTAGGCAGTAGGGCATCACTGGAGAGTTTAAAATAGAAGAGCAGCATGATAACATTTGACTTCACTCGACAAACAAGTTCAACAAATATTTGTTAAGCACCTACTTTATGTCGAACACTATTCCTGGCACTGGAGTAGAGCAGTAAACAAATCAAACAAAACATCCTGCATTCACAGAACTTAAATTATAATACGATGACAGACAACAACTAATTTAAAAATACATATGTAGTAGTAACTGTTGAGAAAAGCAGGGAACCAGGACATGAAATCTGAAAGGTGTGTGTATGTGTTTGTGAAATTTTGGAGAGGGTGGTCAGGGCTCAGTAAGAAGGTAAGTTTTTTGGTAAAGGTCAGAAGGAACAAAGGAGTGGACCATGAAGATATCTGGGAGAAATACATTCAAGCAGAGGGGACAGCAAGTGCAAAAGTTCTGAGGCAAGAGCATGCCTGGCAAGTGGAGACCGGTGTAGTTGGAGCGGAAGAAGAGCGAGAGTATCAGGAGATGAGGGTTATGGAGAGGAGGGGTCCTCTACATGATATAAAAATCCAATGGAAGGTTCTGAGACATCTTCTGGCTTATGTCTGACAGAACCTCTTTGGTCGCTGGGCTGAGAACGAGTTGAAAGGCCAGCTAGGAGGCTATTGCAGCAATCCAGGTGCAAGATGCACGGTGGCTTGGACCATGGTCCAAGTGGAAATAGTGAGATGTAGTTGGATTCTCACACGTTTTGAAAGTAGAATTTATGCGATTTGTCAATGGATTGGATATAAGGTATGAGAAAAAGAGGAGTCAAGTCACATCAAACTTTTTGACCTGAGCAACCAGAAGAAGAGAGTTGCCATTATCTGACACAAAGAAGACTTCAGGAGGGACAGATTTGAGCAGAAACATGAAGAGCTCAGTTTGGGACATACTAAGAGAAAGACGTCTATTGACACCCAAGTGGATGTGCCAAGTAGGCTGTTCAATGTATCAATCTGAGCTCAGGAAAGAGGTCGAAAGTGAAATAACAATTTGGAGGTTCTCAGAATTAAGGTAATATTTAAAAGCCAGAGGACCCAAAGAAATTGCTTAGGAAATGATCGTAGGTAGAAAAAAGTTACAATGAGTGGATCCTGGGGCAACTAATGTTTAGAGGTTGGGAAAATGAAGAAGAATCAGCAAAAGACACTGAGAAAGAATAGCCAAAAGGAAGAAAACCAGGAGAGTGAGAAATCTTGGAAGACAAGTAAAGAAAGTGTTTTGAGGAAGAGAGGGTAATCCACTGTGTCCTACAGATCAAATAAGATTAAGAAATGGTTAGGCCGGGTGTGCCGGCTCAGGCCTGTAGTCCAGGCACTTTGGGAAGCTGAGGCAGGAGGATCGGCAGAGGGGACAGCAAGTTTGGGAGCAGCCTGAGCAACAATGAGACCCCATCTCTACAAAAAATAGAAAAATTAGCTGGGTGTGGTGGTGCGCACCTGTGGTCCCAGCTACTTGGGAGGCTGAGGCAGGAAGATCACTTAAGCCCAGGAGTCTGAGGTTGCTGTGAGCTGTGATGATGCCACTGCACTGTAGCCTGGGAGACAGAGTGAGACCCTGTCTAAAAAAAAAAAAAAGAAAGAAAGAAAGAAAGAGAAAACAGAAAATAAATGGTCGTTGTTCCCTCTAGCTATGAAAGTCCTAAAAAAAAGATAAAGAAATGGCCACTGGATTTACTAATGCGGAGGTTATTGGTGATCTTGAGAAGAGCAGTTTTGGTGGAATGTAGGGGACAAAAATCTGGTTGCATTAGATTCAAGAGGGAATAGGAGAGAAATTGAAAATGTTAAGTATACAGTATATACCCTTTTTCAAGGAGTTTTGCTACAACAGGAAGGAGAAAGTCTGGCAGCTGTAAGTGGTAGTGGAGTCAAAAGACAGTTATTTGTTTTTGTTTGTTTTTAAGATGGGAGAAGTAACATTGTGTAATACATTGGTTGAGACTGATCCAGGAGAGAGGGAGATGTTGACGGCACCCAGGCAGAGGGGAGAATTGCAGAAGCCATGTCCCTGAGTGAGCAAGTGTCCCCGTGAGCTAGGAGAATCCATCCACAGTAAGGGGAAAGGGGAGGACCTTTAGGAGTATAAATCTCATACCAGCGTGGAGAAGAGCTTGACTGGCACTGGGCTAGATGCTTCCCTCACAACAGTTCTTGATATAAGAGGGACATGGGTTATGCAGTTGTAACGAGGCAAGAAAAGTCAAGAACTGAACTAAAGGTCCTGAAGTCCCAAGACACTGTGCTTTTTACGCTTAGTGGAATTTTTTTTTTTTTTTCAAATCACACTGGCTTCTCCTTGCCAATGTTGGAATGTCGTCCATCCGGGTAGGAAGCAACTGACTTGTTGGCTCAACCACAGGGTAGAGTTGCTTGCTTCTCATAAAGGAAGGAAATAGTTGAGTGGTCACAAGAATCTGCAGCCCTGTGCAGCTCTTGGTGCTGGAGGGCCCTATGCCTGAAGCCAGACAAATTTACCCCAAAGCTAAGGCTGTAAACAAAAAATACAGGAATAGAGAAGAGAGAAGTTCTTATTAGGGATCTGGGAGGATGGCTGGGGAGCTCAGGAAGCCTCCCTGGCCCCTCTCCTCCTTCCTCTGAATTCCCATGGCAGAGCTAACAGGTATTCATGAATCGCCTCACACATTCTATAAGCATTACTAAGCAGCCAGTCTGTGGAGGGCACTGTGGTGAGTGAGACAGTCTTCAGGTAAAAGAGCTACCACTCGAGCACATATAAGAGGTGACAAATAACCACAAAACATCATGCCATCCTAGAGGATTTCAGAGTGGGGTGAGGTCACTCTGGCTGGGGAAACTGGGGAGATCAGGGAAGGCTTCCAAAGGGAAGTAGCATTCGAAATGAGTCTATATACGCAGGTAATACTTTTTTTTGTTTGTCTTTATTTGTAAGGGTTTTTAAAAAATATTTTTTATTTCAGCATATTATGGGGGTACAAATATTTAGGTTATATATATTGCCCTTGCCCCACCCGAGTCAGAGCTTCAAGCGTGTCCATCCCCCAGACGGTGCACACCGCACCCATTGGATGTGAATATGCCCATCCCCTCCTCCCCCCCCCAACTGCCCGACACCCGATGAATGTTACTACTATATGTGCACTTAGGTGTTGATCAGTTAGTACCAATTTGATGGTGAGTACATGTGGTGCTTGTTTTTCCATTCTTGGGATACTTCACTTAGTAGAATGGGCTCCAGCTCTATCCAGGATAATATAAGAGGTGCTAGATCACCATTGTTTTTTGTGGCTGAGTAGAACTCCATGGTACACATATACCACATTTTATTAATCCACTCATGCATTGATGGGTTGTTTCCACATCTTTGCAATTGTGAATTGTGCTGCTATAAACATTTGAGCACAGATGTCTTTTTTATAGAATGTCTTTTGTTCTTTTGGGTAGATGCCCAGTAATGGGATTGCTGGATCAAATGGTAGATCTACTGGTAGCTCTTTGAGGTATTTCCATATTGCTTTCCACAGAGGTTATAATAGTTTGCAGTCCCACCAGCAGTATATGAGTGTTCCTATCTCTCCACATCCATGCCAACATTTATTGTTTTGGAACTTTTTGATAAAAGCCAGCAGATAATATTTTTTAAACTAATTGTTTTACATGCGATACACACTAAGCATTACCACACATTTGTTTAAAAGTTATAAGCAATGGAAGACTGTGTGCAGTTTTAATTGGCAGAAAATGGGGAGTAAAGGGGTGGAGGAAGGAAAGGGTCTGGTTGTTCAGGATCTAGAGAAGTCCCTAGTTCAACCCCCCACCTCAGTCTCAATGTCCAGCCCCAAATGACTTGGGGGTATTTCCCACTTAGGTTTTCCTTTAAGAGCATATTCAAAGCCATGTGCATACAATGGAACACTACACAGTCATTAAAAAAGAGAAAGTGGCCTGGGCAGGTGTGGTGGCTCACTCTTGTAATCCTAGCACTTTGGGAGGCCAAGATGGGAAGATAACTTGAGGTCAGGAGTTCAAGACCAGCCTGAGCAAGAGCAAGACCCTGTCTCTACAAAAAAGTAGAAAAAATTAACTGGGCATCGTGGTGTGCACTCATAGTCCCAGCTACTTGGGAGGCTGAGGCAGGAGAATTGCTATGATGGGCTATGATGACACCACTGCACTCCAGCTGGGGTGACAGCAAGACCGTTGTCTCAAAAAAAAAGAGAAAGTACTTTATGAATTTATGATACTTAGGAAATTATTTCCAAAATGTAATGTTAAGTGGAAAAAAAAGCAAGGTACAGAATCCTGGGTATAATATGGTACTGTGTGTGGAATAACGTGGAAAAAGAATATGCGTGTGTAAATACACTTTGTACTTGCTTTTTACACGTAAAACACGGAAGGATACTGATAACAGTGCGTGCTTCCTGGAGGGGAGCTATGTGGCTTGAGGACAGGGTGGGAGGGAGAATTTGCATTGTATATCTTTTTGTGTCCTTCGACTTTTTCATCATCTGGATATATTGTCTCTTCCAAAAATAAATAAGTAGAACTTAAGCTTTTTTAAAAGTACTGGAAATAGGCTCTAAAGGCCAATTCCTGAAAAGAGAGCTTATCTTATAATATATTGGGATATAGTGTTGTGTTCACTTAGCGGGGCAGTTTGAAAAATTCAGGCTTTCATCTGCATGGCAAAAAAAAAAAAAAAAAGCCAGAAATAAAGTAAGAAACAAATAACAAACTAAGTAAAATATTTACTATAAACTTTCTTAACATAAAACAGCTCTTATATACCAGTAAGAAAAAGACCTATCACCTGGTTCAAAAATAGCAGAGGCCAACATGGGTTTCATGTCAACAGAAATATGAATGGACTTTTAGAATAATTCTTTTTAAAAAATGACCAACCTCATTTGTAATTAAAGAAAGGCAAATTAGAGCGATGAGCTACTGCTTTCTCACCTGTCAGACTGCAAATACCAAAAAGTTGGATATTACTCAGTGTTAAAGAGGGCATGATAAAGCAGTCCTCTGTCGAAAGGGATTTAAATTGGTAGACTCTCTTTGGGGCACAAACTGGCAATTCCTATCAGCCTTGAAAATGAGCACACCTTTGACACATCAATTCTAATTTTGAGAATTTATCCTGGGTAGATGTCCTTGCATATGTGCCAAGACAAACGTACAGAATTATTCATTGCAGCATTCTTTGTAATCACAAAAGATTGAAATCAACCTAAATACTTTCCAGTTGGGGAAACTGCTCTGTCTAAACAGAGGTGGGTGTTGAAAAGAACTCTGTGGGTCTGTATTACTGTTATGACAAGGTCTTGATTTAGCCTCTCATTATCTCTTACTTGGGCCACGGCAATAACTTCCCGGCGGGTCTCCTGCCTTCATCCTGCTCTCTTGCAGGACCTGCTACATAATTTGTGAGGCCCAGCGCAACATGAAACGGCAGGTCACCTTGTTAAAAAATATTAAGAATTTCAAGACGGTGACAGCAGAGCATTAAAACAAGAATGGGGGCCCTTTTATGCATGGGGCCCTGTGCGACTGCAGAGGTCACAAGCCCATGAAGCCGGCCCTGCCCCTTGAGTGCCACTTGGACACCGACTGTTTCCTCTGCCTGGAATATCCTTCCACCATGAGCTCTTTTTCTATATAATGTACTACATGCCTGTCAAGACATAGCTCTGCTGTGACCTGCTTTAGGATGTTTTTCTTGAACTTTCTCATCCGAGTCACTCTTTCCTCAGTACTCCCTCAACTCTTACATATAGTTTTATTAACTCTTTGTCACAATGTATCATGATTATTTGCTTGAAAGTTTCTCTCTCTTAGAGCTTCTCCAGGGATTTTTTTTATGGCTTATGTTTTTGTTTGTTCGTTTTTTGTAACTCTGGCACTTCACACATTGCCTAGCGCGTGTGAGTTGAGAGAATGAATGAGTCGGAGTGGCTGAGTTTGGATGGGTGTGCTAAATCACCAGCCCCATACTGCCGCACAGCCACACCTCACCTTCATGTTGCTAAATCCGACTGGACTCCGATTTCCTAGAGGCCAGCAGGCCCTGATGGCTGGCTCTTGAGTCTAGGAGCCACAGTATAGATGGTCTAGGACCATAGTATAGATGGTCCTTTGGAGGGGTGGGAGATACCTGGATCTGAAAAAATTTGGAGTGTCCCCCAAGCCACACACACCTATTTCTTAATCTCCTTATAGCTTTCAGGCCTTTAAAATGGGGTTCTGATTTCACCAGGGCCTGCTGGCCCTGGCAGTCACTGCCAGGTTCCAAGAACCCAGCAGTTGTTTCAGAGTGCCCCAGTCCTTCCCAGCACTGGCTTTCAAATGGGGGTATGCAATACCCCTGAGGCAGATGAAGACTTTCTAAGGGATACTCATGTACTGATACCTTTAAGGGAATTAATTTCCAGATCTCAGCTTCCAGATGTACTCTGCCTGAGAAAGTCCCTGGGTTTGAGGCTCCGTGGCTATTTCTTCATAACTGTAGTTTGCTTGTTTTTGTAAGAAAGGCATTCAGGTCCACCCTGAATCTTACTCTGGTATATTGCCTGGGCAATACAAAATCTTGGAGATGCCAAAGGGATGATTAAAAAAAATATCAGATTCAAGGAAGCATACTTCAATTATGGGTGACATTATTTATCAAAATTAAAAGTGGTATGTGAGCAAGGGTATGAAGACCACTGGTTCAAGACTGTGGCTTTTGGGGGGTTTTCTAGGAAGTACCGGCCTGGTCCTCTCCACCTCTAGGCCCCTGCAACTGGACCTCAATTTCACCAGGCTGGCCAAGAAAATCACCGTACTTTATTTCTTAGTAATTTCCACCACAATTGACCAGTCTGCTTTTTGAAACACACAGTTCCCTTGGCTTTGGCATGATCACACATTCCTGATTTTCCTCTCCCTGGCCCCTCGCTCCAAGTGACCCTTTAAATTCAGGAGTTTCTCAGGGCAGTTATAAGCCCTCTTCTCTTTCTGCTCTTTTCTCACTAAGAGATTTCACCATTACCACAGTTTCAAATACAATCTGCATCCCCAAACCCCCAAATTTCTAATTCTAGCCTAGATGGTTCTCTCAAACTCCTAAATCCAATTGCTTACTCCAATTTTATACCTTAATGTCTCACGATATTCCTAAATTGCAAAAAGCCAAAGCCAAAGCCAAGGTCATGTTCTTCCTATTCAATATCTCATCCTCCTTCAGGCTTCTCCAACTTAGTACTAGTACTCCATCTGCCCAGCTGTTCATGCCAGAGGGCTGGGAGGCATCCTCGAGACCTCTTTAACCTCCCCCATAGCCAATCAACAATTTATTCCTATGGATTCCACTTAAGATTTCCCGGAGCCTCCAGACTAGGCCACATACCCCTATTCCATGCCCTCCTATAGCATCTTGTACTTTATAATACTCAGATTGTAAATAAGTAATGATTTGTATCATTCTCTCTACCCCTAAGCTTCATGAGCGCAAGGACCATGCCTGTCATTTCTGGCACATAGTAGGCTCTTAAGGAATATTTGTCAAATGAACAAACGTAAGCGCCCTATAGGAACCATGTTGTGTGTCCTTGTAATTTAGCACCGAACGCTATTTCCCAGTAGAGGGCAGCAGAGTCCAGATAATGGAAACAGTCCCGTCCTCGGTATTGAAAGGGTGATTTTAGATAAATCACTTACCCTTTCTGTGACTCTATTTCCTTCTCCGGAAATCGGGGTTAATTCCCTGTCCCTTGGACCAAAAGAGATAAGCAGATGTAAAAGGGCTTCGGTGCTGTACAAACAGGAGAGAGTGTGATTAGAGTCAGTTAAGATAAATATTTGTTGAATAAATGGAGACAGGAAGAGTATTTTGGCTACGCGACTGTGCAACAGATTTGAGTGGAGACTTGACAGATTCAGAAGAGAGAAAATGAAAACTCCAGGAGGAGACTGGCCTAAGTCCAGAGCCAGCCTGAGGCCAAGCTGTGAAGTCAGCACAGTGTGTTCTTGGCGCGCTGTCCTCCTTTCTGTCGCTGCCCTCCACCTCTACGCGCGCTGTGCTGCGCTGTGCCCCGGGCTTCTCCTTCCCTCTCCTGCCATCAAAGCGCATCTGTCCCTTGTCCTGGCCCCTCAGAGCCTCCCTCTCAGTGCCATCCATAACCACAGCTAGTCGACCCGATGGCTGGATCCCGACCGAAGTGCTAACGGCAGATAACGTGCTATTTTACCTTTCCTAATATTAGGGGTTGGACCTTCTCGAGACAGAAGGAATAACCTACTCAAAAAGAATAAATTCCATATGCATGCACAAAGAGTGCAATGCGCACCATCCGAGAGATGGACACGCTTGAAACTGGGACTTGGGGGGAAGGGGAGGCAAGGGCAACATACGTAACCTAAACATCTGTACCCCTATAATAACAAACAATAAAAAACAAAAAAGAATAAATTCCAAATGATAAAGTTTTAGGTTTTGTGGAGCGAGAGGAAATGGAAAGTTAACAGGGAATAATGCAGTCCTACTTTCAGGCTCAAGAAAAGTGTACAAATACAGAATTTGGGAGCTGTGACTTGATAGTAATGGGGGGAAATACTTTTTTAAAGATTTCATACATATACACACATATATGTATAATAGATATGTGTATATAATTTAACCGTGATTTATATTCAGTAAAATTCACATTTTGGTGTACAGTTCTGTGTGTTCTGACAAATGCACAGACTCCTATAACCACCACCACAATAAAAATGCAGAACGGCTCATCACCTCCCCCAGATTCCCTTGTGTTACCCCTATGTTGTCAAAACCTTCCCCTGCCCTTCAGCTCTGGCAACACTGATGTGTTCCCTATTCCTACAGTTTTACTTTTTCCAGAATGTCATGTAAATGGAATCAGACAATACGTAGCCTTTTAAATTTCGCTTCTTTCACTTGGCATAATGGATTTAAGATTCATCCACATTGTCACGTGTATCAAAAGTGCATTCCTTTTTATTCCTTTACATCAAAAGTGTATTCCATTGTACGGATATTCCACAATGTGTTACTCCATTTCCCAGCTGAAGAATATTTGGATTGTTTCTAGCTTTGACAATTGTGAGTAAAGCTTCTGCAGACATTCACATGCAGGTTTTTGTGTGCACATAAATTTTCATTTTACCTGGGCAAATTTCTAGGAGGGATTATTGGGTCATATGGTACCAGTGCATGTTTAACTTTCCAAGAAACTGAGAGAGGGGCTGTATCATTTTGCATCCCCACCAGCCTGAGAGTTGCAGTTGTTCTGTATTCTCACCAGCAGTTGGTATTGTCAGCCTTTTTTCCAACTTTAATAGATGTGTAAACATATTTTGGTATGGTTTTAATTCGCAGTTCCCTAATGACAAATGATGTTGAGCATACTTTCATATGCTTATTTGCCATTTGTATATCTTCTCTGGTGAAGTGCCTGTTCAAATCTTTTGCTCATCTTTTTTTGTTTGTGTTTGGTTGTTTATTTTCTTATTACTGAGTTTTGCAGAGTTCTTTATAAATTCTGGATCAAGTACTTTGTTAGAAATTTGATTTTCATTCGGGCATGGTGGCTCGCACCTGTAATCCTAGTACTTTGGGAGGCTGAGGTGGGAGGATCACTTGAAACTAGAAGTTTGAAACCAAACTAGCAGGATAACCTGAGACTTCGTCTCTACAAAAAATATAAAAATTAGTCAGGCATGGTGCATGCGCCTGTAGTCCCAGCTATTTGGGAGGCTGACGCAGGAAGGTCACTTGAGCCCAGAAATTTGAGCCTTCAGTGACCTATGATGACGCTGCCACACTCTAGCCTGGGCAACAGAGATAGACGCTGTCTTAAAAAAAAAAAAAAAAAAAAAAGGAAGAAAAGAAAAAAAGATAGAAAGGATTTGCAAATATTTTCTCCTAGGTTGTTGCTTGTTTTTTCACTCTTTTAACAATGTCTTTGGATGAAAAATATTTAATTTTGATGAAATCTAATTTATTAAATTTTCCCTTTATGAATTGTGCTTTAATGTTGCATTTAAAAACTCTGCCTAACCCAACGTGACAAGGATTTTTCTCTTGTGCTTTCTTCTAAAAGTTTCATGGGTTTACATTTAGGTCTATGATCCATTTCAACTAAAATTTTTTTTTTTTTTTGAGACAGAGTCTCACTCTCTTGCCTGGGGCGAGTGCCGTGGCGTCAGCCTAGCTCACAGCAACCTCAAACTCCTGGGCTCAAGTGATCCTACAGCCTCAGCCTCCCAAGTAGCTGGGGCTACAGGCATGCGCCACCATGCCCGGCTAATTTTTTCTCTATATATTTTTAGCTGTCCAATTAATTTCTTTCTATTTTTGGTAGAGACGGGGTCTCGCTCTTGCTCAGGCTGGTCTCGAACTCCTGAGCTCAGAACGATCCACCCGCCTCGGCCTCCCAGAGTGCTAGGATTACAGGCGTGAGCCACCGCGCCCGGCCTTCAACTAAAATTTTTAATAGAAGATGTGAGGTATAGGTCAAAGTCTATTTATTTATTCACTTATTTATTTTTGAGACAGAGTCTAGCTCTTGCTCAGGCTGGTCTCAAACTCCTGGCCTCACAAAGTGCTAGGATTATAGGCATGAGCCACCTGGCCAGTCCAAACTTTACATTTTTGCATATGAATATCCAATTGTTTAAGCATCATTTGTTAAAAAGATAATCTTTTCCTGTTAAATTGTCTTAGCACCTTTTTTAAAAATTCAATTGGGCTGGGCGCGGTGGCTCAC
>RJWJ010044973.1:0-11942 GCA_004363605.1 Indri indri
GTGTATGTATGTATGTGTGTATGTATGTTTTAATGCTCTGTAAATATATTCTCTCTCCTTTAATAAATAATGTTTAAATATGTGTTTGTGCATTACCACATGCATATCAGTAGACTATAAAATAAATTAAATGGTATGTAATTTGCCATTATGTTGTCAATTTATGCTATTTAAGCTAATATACTATTAAACCAATAATGGTATGTTTCTCTTTCTCTCCTTTAAGACTCTAAGTACTTTCTCTTCCATGAGTGATTGTTTCCTTTTGGTTATTTTTGTAATAATGAGATAAAATGTCATATATTTTCTGAAAACTATGTGATATCTCAATACAATTTTCTTTAGCAAATGATCTCCAGCTTTGCATTTAGCATGTGCCATAGATGAGAAGAAAATCAATTTCGGAAGAGTATGGACAGTTTTTCCAACAGTATGGCAGAGTAGCAAACTGTCCATTTTGAAATAAATAAAAATACATATATATACACAAGCACTCACTGAGCTGGCAAGACAGTGAAAACAAAAACCTTCAGAATGCATCAAAAAAAACATGGTGAGAACAAGAATCCAGAAAAGTGAGTGATCCAATGAGTGAGGGCAGCCCAGAGTCCTCTGTTAATCCCAATGAACTTGACTTTTTATGTGATGGCCTTGTGGAAAGTAGGAGCTAGCACAGAGTCCAGGCTCTGTCCAGCATGGTAAGAGAGCCCACTCCAAAAGGACCGCATCATCTTTTACCTTTAATGTATTAAGAAAACAACAAATCTTATAATACATAGAGACAACAAGAACAAGTGCTTGTTTTCAACTTTGGTCTTGATGGAGTGGCCCCAAGATACACAATTTAAAAATGTATATAAGCGTTCCTGGTTTCTAGAGTGTCCAGGCCAGGGGAAGAAATAAAAACAAATTCTCTTTGAAACACAGCAACTTCAATTTGGGCCTCAAAGATTTTCCACAGATAAACTTATTTGATTATGCTTAACAATAAAAAAAATCACAAACCTTCAGGAAAGAAAACATAATGCAGGAAAGAGGGTGAGGGTAAGGGGCAGAAGATACTGAGACTGGAAAAAAATCCCAGATACTGACATTCTCAGATACAAATTATAGAATAAGTAGATCGATATACATAATGGAATAAAAGAAGGTATCAAAAGTAAGAGTATGTGAAATATATTATAAAAATGACATAAAAGGTATGTAATAATGAATAACAATGATTAAATAGCTGATATAAAGCAGATGAAAAGAGACTAAATAAATGAAATAGAAATCTAAAGAAATGATTCTTAAAAGTGTGGAGAAGCAAAGAGGTAGAATACATAAAAGAGAGACTAAGAGATAGGAGGGCAATCTAGGTGTAAAAAGAAAAAAATCAAAAGGAGGTATGGGGATGGCCAATATTAAAAGAAATAAGTGATGAAAGACATAAATCCACTGATTCAGAATAAATCACAGGTTGGAAAAATAAAACTTACATTAAAGTTCAATATTGCATCAAGAAGCACCACATATAAAGGGAAAACAACACAAGCCAACAACTCTGAGGAGGTACTGGGAACACAAATAACTGACAAACAGTGAATGTCAAGAGCATATACATTTTTTAATTCCATGGATCATTGAGAAATAGAAAGCCAAGGAAACAACAGAATGAAAGGATAGAGGCTGGGAGCAGTGGCTCATGCCTGTAATTCTAGCACTTTGGGAGGCCAAGATGGCAGGATCACTTGAGGCCAGGAGTTCAAGACCAGTCTGAACAACATACCAAGACCCTGTTTCTACAAAAAATTAGAACAGTTAGCCAGGCGTGGTGGGCGCTACTGGTGAGACTGAGGCAGGAGGATCGCTCGAGCCCAGGAGTTTGAGGTTGCTGTGAGCTATGATGGCAACACCACACTTGAGCAGCCTGGGCAACAGAGAAAGATCCTGTCTCCAAATAAATAAAGAAAGAAAGAAAATTAAAAACAAAAGAAAGAAAAAAGAAGGAGCAAAGAAAGAAAGAAGCAGAAACAGAAAGGCATGGGGATTTATTTATAAGAAAATGAAATGGAAAACGGAAATGGACAATAAACATGAGAAGATACTCAACCTAATTAACAAGTGCTGAGGAAAAACATAAATGCATTTTAAAAGCCATTAGGTTAGAAAAATTTAAATAAATTTTATGATATTAAAGGTTTCTGGTGTATATATACATTGATACGATGATATCCAATAAATAGTCATTGTTGGTAAAGTTGATGTGCAAATCTTTTAAACTAGAAAATCTACTCATATATATAATGTGAGCAATTAAACTTCATTTGATTGAAGCATACACATTAAAAAATAACAAAAAGTTAATGAAGAAAAATATGTAGCCTTACTTTGTAAATGGCACTCTGTCATTTTCTATTGTACTCAATTATGTTTTAAAAATTCTATTCATAACTCACAGAATTAATTTTGTGCCACTAAAGAATTGTGAGCTGCAATTTCAAATACACTGCCCTAGAGCAAATCTTGCACTATATAATAGGAAAAGCCCATAAGAAATTTCATAGAAACATTTTTATAATACATAAAAAGGAATGGTCATGATGCCTACTTGCAAGAAAACAGAGAATGGATTATGATATATAGTCATGCAATGGGCTATTATGTAGCAATAAAAGTAAATGAACTTTCCTTCACAAAAGTCATGTTGAGCAAATACTACAAATTACGTAAGAATACAGGAGTTTCTCATTTATGCAAAGTCTTGAAATATGCAAAATTAAGCAATACACGAGAGAGACGCCCAAGAGAAATTATGAATAAGTACTAAGGTATATGTGAAAAAGTGTTTTCAAATTTGCATTTGAATCATCTGAAATGAGGATTGGGAAATGGCTCAATCAATTAGATATTATTTTAGATATCTTAAAATATCCGGTCACCTAATGGTGCAATCAAGTGCATATAAAATACATTGACGTTCAATGCAGGGCTGAGAATGTCTGTGTAAAATTAATAGCTCACAATCTGAGGATGTGATTTACTTTTATTTGCAATGCATGAAATAAAAACAAAAATAAAGAAAGTGTACAGTAATTCCACCACCAAAGAAATGCAATATTGAAATTCTTAGCAAAGATATTTTAAACCCATTTTAATTCATACACAAAGTGTGTATATATATATATGTATATATGTTTACATGTGTGTATACATATATATACAGTCATCTCTCGAAATTCATGGAGGATTGGTTCCAGGACCCCCGTGGATACCAGAATCTTTGGATACTCAAGTCCCTGATATAAAGTGACATGGTATTTGCATATGACCTATGCACATTCTCCTCTCTAGGTTACTCATAATACATAAACAAGGTAAATTCTATATAAATAGTTATACCATATTGTTTAGAGAATAATGACAAGAAAAAAGTCTGAGAAGCTTTAAAACCCAAGGAAACATCACTCACTTTGGTCCCTGGCAAAGTCTGTGCTCTCTGTATAGTAACTAAAATTTATTGACAGCCAACCTTGCTGGTGACATCTATGAAAAAGGAAGAAGTGGAAATATGAGGCGACAGTGTCATCTTGATTAAATACATGACGGAACAAGTGTTTACTTTTCTAGTTTCCACACCTCTAACCAGAAAACTTGTCAGATTATAAACATAGCACTGCATTTTTTTAAAAAAAAATTAATTCTAACTCTTTAATTTGCCTTAGCCTTGTCTTCCCTATTCTTATCTTTCATCAGCTGAGGCTGAAGTGACCCCTCTGACCCCTAAGAAGTCAATAGTTAAACAGCAGATGTGCGACCCATTCTTTCCCCTTGGGGTGGGGAAAACATTTGCGAAGAAAGTAAGTGACCGATCTGTTCAGACGTCCTTGTAATCATGGTAACACAATTGGCAGAACCCAGCGGTATTTTCTGGTGGGAATCCTAACCTACGGCATGCTTTTAGGTGCTGTACTTTATCATGCAGGATTGCGTATGGTAACCAAGCCAGGAATCTCTGAACAAAAGATCACGTCAACAGGGAAACTGAGAAAGCGCTTTCTGTGTAAGTGCTATGGCCCAGATTTCTCCCATAGACCCTGCATGTTAACGTGGGCCAGGGCACGTCCTAATCCCGCAAGAGTGAAACTGTTCAGATACGTTGGAGACTCCAGAACCTTTCCCTGCTTCACCTGTCCCTGGTGATTACTGGCATCCTTGAAATTATTAGTAAAACTTGAACCTAGATAAAATCCTGATCAATCCATGTCTGATTTGACAGTATAATCCTTTGTGTGATATCCACAGACACCAAAAGTTGATTGTGAGAATAAGATAATGTTGATAAAACCACAGTGAAACGTATAAGCAGTTAAATGAATACAGAGGTCCTTATCTATGGAAGATAAGCACCTGAAAACTAAGCTAATGCTTTCAGAGTGGACAAACACGCATTGAGAGGAATTTTTTTTTTTTACATGGGAAATAATTTTTTTGTTTTCTTGACATATGTCAATAAATATATTTTAATATTATCCTGAACAGAGCTTGAGCCCATCCTTCAAAGTGAGATATCACAAGAATGGAAAACAAGCACCACATGTACTCGCCATCAAATTGGTACTATCTGACCAACACTAAGGTGCTCACATGGTAGTAATATTCACTGGGTGTCGGTCAGGGTTGGGGGGACTGGTGGGGGTGGGTAAACTCACAACTAACGGGTGTGGAATGCACTGTATGGGGGATGGGCACGCTTGTAGCCCTGGCTTGGGTGAGGCAAAGGCATTATATGTAACCAAAATGTTTGTACCCCCATAATATTGTGAAATAAAAATAAACAAAGATTCCAGGTGTATTAAAAAATAATAAAGAGACAAATAGGTTTGTTTCCATGTGTGGAAAACAAGAAAACTTTGAAAATAATATCGGTTCTATACTATTACTAGATAGATCAATTTTGCATAGTTTCAATGGCCATAGTTCTCTGTCAAAGTTTAAAAACACTTTTCGACTGGATAGTCTAGATGTTTAGAAACCCTGCATCACTCCCCTTTCAACTATGATTGATCTCATAGTTGCAGTTAACCTACATCTTTGCAATAGAAAAATAAATTCTGAAAACAGAAGTGAAAATTATGACACATTGATAAACATCAGTTTTCTACAGTGATTCCATAACCTATGATTTATATTTCTTTGATTAAAATATATATTGTAGGTTTATATTCTGTTTTGAAAGCAAATTCATTATCTTCACCATTTTAATAACTGTATGATATGCTTATTAAATGAAATACCAAAAATATTTTGTGCTAAAATCTTTTTGTTCTTTCATTAGGAAAATTTGTAATCTTTTGATTTCATCCACAGCTTCTGAAATAAATTTGAAAGAATGAATATTGTAAAATATTCCTTAGCCTAGAAAATGTGCAATAATTAGGCTGTACATAAAAATCTGTGTTAATTTACTAAGTAAAACTATTAAGTTATATTTGCAGCAAAAAAGAACTTTAACATCAAACTTTATACTTGATGGCATAAGTATAATGGACTAGAAAGGTCCTCATATTGTATGATCACAAAATACGTAATTCTAAGAAAACTAGAGCATGAAATGCAATAACTTTTTGGGAAAAAAATTATAATGCATTTAGGAAATTGTCACCTCATGTACACATAGACATTTTAAGTGAGTTAATCATTAGGTAATTATTAGGTAAAATACTAAGCCTAATCTATGGAATTTAAAAGATCTCATTGTCTTAGAGAGTTATCAGTGGCTAGAGCTATATAAAATATAGCAACTTTAAAATAGTGATCTGTAAAATAATTATAACATTTGTTATGTTATTTAGTGTTCCATTACATTTATACTCATTTTATAGGATACGCCTTTTTTCAAAATTAATATTTTAATTCTTTTAGGATTAAAAAAAAAATCCGTCTATGGGAATGCATGGATCCCACAGACCAATCGGGGATGGGAGGTAAAAATATCTTCCTGAAAAAAGCGGTCGTTCCACGGATGATGCCAGCATTTAAGTGGAAGTGAGCCACGTTTGCCAGAAGTAAAATAAAAACAACCTCCAAACCAGACAACGTAAAAAAAAAGCAAACGCCATTTGAAAAGACTTTCATATTTCATCTTTTTCTTAGTTGGCATCTAAAAAGAATAGAAATCAAAGAAAGCAACCACAAACTAAACTTATTTCTTTCCCAATGGAGAGGATTTCTGAAGAGCTGGGTTGTCATTTCCCTTGTCTTATCTCTTCTGACCCTGCACATACTAGGTTCTAAAAAGCATGAAGAGTGTATTTTGCGTGTGCAAAGGAGATCCATAGCACCGGCTTTTATGTGGGTGTCTTTGTTTGGTTGTCGTACGGCTTTCTCATCTGTGTCTTCTATTTTTCAATTTAGTTACTCTTTACAACACTGCCTATATAACATAAAGGAAAGAAAACTAGAATCAAATTTTACGAAAAAAATTTAATGGGGAATATAGTGAGGGAAAATAGAATAGCTTTTCAATGAGCAATTGTAAGCAAACTGCTTCTGTACGAAAACAAATAAAATGTACGTATCAAAAATCGAAAACTCAGAGACACGAGTGCTTTTGCATGTTCTTCAATGGAAGAAGTCAATGTTGTACAGCAGTAGGATTTTTAGAACTTCACGCAGAAAGTAAATGACCTCAGAAAAATGTGACATCTGGTGCTGAAATGTTATGAGTAACGGGTACACCGAAGGTCTCGATACATTAAACTGTGAATCTAGTGGCTTTTGTCTCTTCCATTGTCAGCCGAAATTATTAAGAGAAACACAGTGGGAAATACAAGCTAAGATGTGCATCATTTTTACTACTGTGACCTAATTCATAGAATTACAGTATATTAAATTTAGGAAAGATGCTGGAAATCAAAGAGAAAAAACCCCTCATTTTATTTGTGCTGTAAATGTCCAACACGTCCAACAACATAGGCAGTGATGTACCTAGGAGGTCACAGGACTTTTTGTTCTGTATTTTTTTTCAATGCAGTTTTAATTTACAGAGTCTATATATTTACAGTAAGATTATAGAAAAAAACTCTGAACCTTTCTGATCTGTGTTTTCTCATTTCTCATTTGTATGAAGAAAAGCTCATGTAGTGATTTAAATAGTGGCAATTTGCTTCATCCCAAAAAGTAAAAAAGGTTTAAAAAATGGTATGGGAATGGGGTAAATTGTTTATGTATACACCAGATTAACGTGATAATGCAAAGTCATTTTTTGAACTAATTATCTAGTTGTCTGTATGAAGTATAAAGACATGACTTCAATTAATCCTGATGAGCAAGTGACAACCTAACTATAAATCCATTATCTCTTACCTGAACAAGGGCTAGATCCACCTTGATAAGCCAACTTCAGCACCAAGGACACTCAAGGGTCCATACTGACACACAGGCAATGGGTGCTACACAGGCTGTGACTGAAAAGAGGAAGAGAGAGGAAAAGGCCTATCTTTTAGGTGGACATTCTTCATGGGTTTCTTACATTTTCTTATCTTGAGAGCAGAAGCACTGAAAGCCCTTTTCCTGGGCTATTGTTTTATGGTGTGGTGTAGAGAATAGCCTTGGAAGGTAGAGACAGTATCTTGCTCTAGTATAATAAAGACGGTGTCTTCCTCCAAGGCAAAGGAAGACTAGTTGATGACCATTATATTATAAAAGAGCCAAGTTTCCCAGGTGTGGCCGTCACCCTTGGCGATGCAATCTGCAGCATGTTGAAGCATCGCCTGGTTCTTTTCTCAATGCCCAGTAGAAATGTGGGCTCAGAGATCTGGCAAAAATAACAATACTGGCTACTGCTGTTGCTGTGAGCAATAAAGTTTGTTTGTTTTTCCCCTTCTGACCCAGGAGTCTCCTGTCTTCTGCCAGTGTCTTTGCAACTGTGACAGACTAACCTGTTTTTGTAAGTAGGGTAGAACCTCGAATCTCAGACTCTTAGTAGTTCTCAAAATAGTCATCTTTTCATTCCCTGACATTCATTCCATATACTTCTATCAGATTCCTATTTCTAAAGCATATATCCTATCTTATTACATTTCTATCAAAAATCACCAGTGTGTTCCAATTAAGTATAGACATACCAAGGAACCAAAAGCTTTTCATTATAGGGTTTCGGCCTCTCATTTTGTCCAATTAGGTATAGACTCTAGCGAAGAAATGAAAATCTTTTCATTATATGGCTCCAGCCTGCTTTTTAAAAATGCTATTTCTTGTTCCCCGAACGTACTCCATTTTCCCATTCCCATCATCTTTCACCTGTTATTTCCTATCATATGACTGTGTTATCATTTCTCTCATTTCTGTCATCCTCTAAGAACACTCTAACCTGTATCAAGTTGAAGGGGTGCTCTAGGGGTGGCCCTGGAGCAGCACCCTGACCCCTCCTTTAGGACGGAGTGACTTATTCCCAGAGCTGCTGTGGGTGCTGTCAGCCCTCAACGCTGAGCCTGTTCTGCAGTTGACCTTGGACACACAGAGCTTCCTTGAGCAAGATCACACCTCTCTCCCAGAGGCACCCATATCAATTGACAGGCCAATAAAAAAACACTAAGGGTCGGCCTGTCTCCCCACATTGGGGTGACTCCCAAGGCCAACCACCTTCAGACTTCCCCATTGGTTAACGTCTCTGTTGCGACTGCATCATAGCCCTGCTTTTTTTCTCTTCTGTTTTAATGAACTTCCTGCAAATCTCTGTGTCAGTGCCTGCTTCCTGGGGAGCTCAAACTACAATACGATAGAAGAATGCAATCCTGTTGAGAAAGGGCCAACCTCTTACTTTTCTTGTAACTATATCAGGCACCTCTAGTAACAGTCATTCGATAAATAGTTATTGAATAAAAGTGAATTCAATGGGGTAAGAAAACTAACTTTGCATTTTTATCATTAGTATCCAAAATAAATATAGAATATGGTATAGGCAGCATCTCCAAACCCAATAGTGAATATGAAGTGATAAGTATATTTCAGAATCCGGAAAGACCTACCAACTTAAAAGAGGGGTCAAGGGTATAATACCATATAAATTGCATCTAGAAAAAGCTATCTGACTTAACAAATCTTATATTTCCTATCAAAATGGAAATGATATTGTATTTTTCTAAAATAGGAGAAAGATGTTCCAGAAATAAATTCAGAGAAAAGGAGGAAAAGTATTCATTCACCCTTACTACTGTTATGTGTGAGTCTTAGACTAAAGACCAAAACAGAGTGGTAGAATTTATATGTATAAAGCCAAATAAGAATGGTACCAGCTTTTATTTTTTTCATATTGGTTAGAGTTATTTTAAGATTATTCTCAAAAAGTAATCTTGAAAAATTATTCTTGAAAATTTTAAGAAACATTAGTCTGGTATAAGATACCCCAAATACCTCTAAGAAAAATAGATATTATAGCAATAATTTGCACATAGGAGTTAACAAAAAGCTAAGAATATGAAAAACAATCCTATACAATCAAAAGCTCCAAGTATATTTCAACAATAACTACCTCTTATCCACTTATATTTTCTCATTACTTTTTCAAGCACTGGAAAGCTTTGTATGACCTATACCGTATTGTAAATATGCTTTATGTTTGATAAAAAAGCTACTAGATTATAAACAATTTTCTACTCCTGGGAATACTGAATACTGTGTTGAATGTCAACAGGTATGCTTGTTCTTGTTTGTGCTTTGCAGTAAGTGACAGATCATGGCCTTCCATTAAAAAGAATCCTTAATCTTTCAGCTTATATATCATCTATTTCCCCAGCTGAGTCTTTAAGTCATTGGCCCTTAACCATCCAGAAAAAGAGCTTTGTGAGCCTGATTGTAGTTTTTTCCCCAAGGGTTTTTGTTTTTTTTTTTCCAAGATACAGTTCTTCTATTTGAAATGTTTCCCTAGAGAAAATATGTTGAAAAAAAAGTCATAGTTCCTTGAAATGGCTGCTGTTTAATTATCAGCCTGTGTATTTTATACCTAATTTATAATTTGTTAGACGCTCATTTATTATTATTTGGCAAGACTTGTATGACTCTATTCACACTGCATTGCACTTATTTCATAAAAGGAAAACAAAAAATAACAAATGACTATGAACACAATTTTTTCTCTTCTAACTTGATACTTCTTTTTTGTGTCATCTATGCTACCTATTTGGATTTGCTTTTATTTCCTCCCGTAATAAAAATAGCAAAATTATACCATAAAGCTATGGTGCCAACAGCTAAATGAGATCCTTAAGCCCTCTGAACAAATGCATGATACTTGATGACTTGCTTATTTTATTCACTGTTTCTCCTTGCAGATAGGAAGGAATACAGGTGGGATAACTCTTAATTATACAGAATCTTCCAGCAAAATTGGAGGCTGGTAGCATCCTGAGCCCCAGGCAGTCCCTGCCTGAGGCATCCCCTAGTCCTTACCCAACACAAGCCTCTGCAGGCCTTTTGATTCCCGCCCAGGGGAGGGGCACTGCTCCCGCTTCTTACTCAGCTTCTGATTTCTAATCTTTGTGACTAGTTACGGCAAGGGTCACTCTGGCAGTGTCCCCTGCACTTTCCATTCTCACCGTTGTAACCGAACTAATCTTTTCACATGCCAGATCTCCCCTCCCCAGAACACTTCAGTGGTATCCATGGTACTTTCCTAGAGCTGCCATAACATATCACCACAAACATGATGGCTTCAAACAACGGAGTGTATTCTGGAGGCCAAAAAAGTCCCAAATAGAGGTTTCGGCAGGGCTGGTTCATTTTGGAGGCTCCTCCTAGCTCCTGGTGGTCTCCAACAGTCCCTGGCCTTCCTTGCCTTGTAAACGCCACTCCAGTCTCTGCCTTTACTTTCAGCGTGCCTCCTTCTCTGTGTTTCTTTGTGTCCTTTCTGCCTCTGCTAAAAACACTTCCGTTAGATTTAGGGCCCATACTAATGCAGTATTGGCTCATCAGCTTCTCTACCTTAATTACATCTGCAAAGACCCTATTCCACTCACACTCTGAAGTTCCAGGAAGACATGAATTTTGGGGAGATACTACTCAACCCGTTATAGCACTCGTTTTCAAGTTGAAGTCCACGATTTTCACCACGGTTGAGAAGGCCCCGTGTGAGCTGGAGCTGCTTTGTTTCCTCAGCCTCCCGTCTTGCCAATCTCCTCGCTCAGCGGACTGATCAGTAAACAGTAATAATAATAATAATTACTATTATTATGGAGAAATCTATATAGCCCTTATGATGGACCAAGCTTTATTTTAAATGCTTTATAAATATTAACTCCTTGAACAGAAATGAGAAGCCAAGAGTGAAGCGATAACATACAGATAAACGAATTCTGTTTTAGACTTTAAAAACGCATTCTTAAAATTTGACGATTTTTTTTTTTTGCAATTTTGTTTTTTGGTTTGTTTTAAATAACACATGTATCCTAAAAGTCTTCGATGTCTATAAAGTTTTGACTTGCAAAACATGTTGGTAGCTTACAAATTTCTCAGTGGGTTCATTTAAACATTTTTGTTTGTACGTTGTTGGGAATTGAACCAGTTCCAGATATTGTTACCAACAAAATCAGGCCCACCGCAGCAGCTGACGGCGACCATTTATTCTATACACTTCATCTGAGTTTCTTATTAACGCTAACATCTGTGCAAGTCTTAATTACCACATTACCACAAGTGATCCCCACGCACATGTCCACACTTTTAAAGAGGACTTACTCTATTTTAGGTAATACAATTGAATGTCACCCTTCAATTTTGAAACATGGAAGTTCAACAGTAGAAAATAAGTGTTAATAATTACAATTATTATGCCTAAGGTATTTTTTATAATATAGTTCAAATTATCAAAATTTTGAATTCTTTGGAGACTGAGGAAGTTAATAAGCTAATTGACTTAATTTTCCCCTAATTTATTGTAGCATAAACACAAAAGGGAAAAA
>RJWJ010044974.1:0-11924 GCA_004363605.1 Indri indri
TTAGGTTATTGAAGCTTCTTGGGAGACTCTGTGTCACCCCAGTTGCTGTCTTTGTATTTTGTAGGGACAGCCAGATTCTAATTTTATGTAAATAATTATAGAATCAGAATTTAGAACTGCCCTTTCCCCCTCCCCGCAGTGAGTACCGGTGGGTTTCAATTGTTAGGAGGTTTTTCTTCTGTCCAGATGGCCAGTCAGCCATCAGATCAATCCTGTTAGAATAAAACCAAGCCACAGTACTCCTGGGCTCCGAAAGAATCCCTCAATCCCTCAGTGCCACCGACCCTTGTTCTCACTCACAGAAATCAGAGCCCAAGGCCCTGTCTTCCCCACTTCCATCTTCCCTGTTGTGCCCCACCACCATTTTGAAGATGGGGAAACTAAGGCAATGAGGTAGCTCGTCCAGGGTAGCTTGCCCAGTGTGCAGCACAACTGCGCAAAGCGTGTTTGCAGGACTTTCTGCTTGTGCTGAGCAGAGAGTCCTGGGTGGGTGTCCCCTGCCAGCTTCTAACCTGCCGGGGAGCGGGAGGGAGAGGGGAGGGCTGTCTGCTTGGACACTGGAGAGAGCAGGCACCTCCCCTCAGCTGTAACAGGCTCTAAGGACAACTTTTCACTTGGTCTTTTTTCCTTGTCTGTCATGCTCTGTTTTCTTTGGTGAACGCAGATTCAAAGCGTCTCTAAAATCTGCCTTGTGTTACTTCTGAGGAAAATTCAGGATTTTGTTTTTTCTGAAAGAAAACGGATTTTCTTTCTGGTTCCTTCTGGTTCTGCATGGCCAGCGTGGCTGCAGCTGGGCTCCTCGCTGCCAGCTCTGAGCCTCTCCAGGAGGCAAGGGGTGGGAGAGAGCTTGCATTTTTCAAGGTTGGAGGGAGGCTGGACGGCAGTTGAGAAAGCTGCATGGGGAGAGGGGAGCCCTGGGGAGCAGAGCCCCCGTGGGAAGGGGAGAAGCCACATTCATTAGCTCAGTCTTGCTGAAGAGGCAGAGCACCTGCCGAGAGCTGGGCTGCTGCTCAGGTGGGAGTTGTGGCTGAGTCCTCAAGGGCCCACTGCTGGTGGGGACTGTTACAACACTGTGTGGTCATTACCCAGGGGAGGAGCAGGGATGGGACCTGAGGGAAAGAGCTCAGTTCTGAGAGTCTGGGGGGAGCCCTGGGGGAAGAACTCAGGAGGTTTTGTGAGGTTTTGTGAGGTACAGCATTTGGAATGTGGGTGTTTGGGAGGAGGGGGCTGTTAACTTTTTATTAATTCACTGTCCTAAGGCCTGGAAGAGGAAACTAGGGAGGAAGACACCTTTCCTGGAAAAGGAGCGTAGGAAATGAACTTTTATTGGGTACCTTGTAGGTCAGGAGCAGTGGTAGGCACTTACGTGGTCTCACTTAATCCTCAAAGTCATCCCAGGAAATGTGTTTGTCATCACAACCCATTTGATGGGTGAGAAAACTACGATGGTGCCTGAACTGGGAACCGAAATGCCGTGTTCATGCCAAAACCCATTATTTATGGTTTTCAGGAGAAAGGTTGTGGACAAGGTAAAGACGGTCTTGCCACTTGGGACCACTAAGACTGCATGGTGATCCCCAGCTCAGCAAGAGTGGACCGTGCAGTATTTGGGACATACTTACACTAAAAAATAATTTGTTTTTGTTCAGCTGAAATTCAAATTTAACTGGGCATCCTGCATTTTATCTGACAACCCTAATTTAAGCTGAGTGCGGAAGGGAGTGAGAAATGCATCTTAGCTCTATTTGAGAGATCAGAGGATTCCCAGGCCATATGGAAGAAAATGATGCAGGAGAGAAGCAAACTGGTGGCAGGATGTTGGATGGGGGATTCTGAGGTGCTGGAGGGGAATTGAACCAATGTCAAGAGGGGGATATGTGGAATGATCTGGCAGGAAGGGGGCAGTGATTTGAACGGTACTGCTCAGCCTGCATGATGGGTTCAAGACGCTTTCTACTGGAGGTCGACATTTGTTCTAGTAGTTTATGTTGGTGCAAAGATCCTGAGAAACATGCACAATTTTGAGCCTTCTCACAAGGAAGAGTGATTTTAGAAGTGAGCTTACTTGAGAAAGTGGCTTCAAAATCTGGGACAATTTGAGCAACAAAATAGATAATAATAGAAGTGGATTGCAACCCGGAGAATAAAATAAATATCTATGAGTCCTTACTGATGTAAATACATAAATGAGGAGAAGGGAAAACTTTCTTGTTGTTAGTAGAGATGAGGTCTTACTATGTTGCCCAGGCTGGTCTTGAACTCCTAGCCTCGGGTGATTCTCCTGCCTCAGTCTCCCAAGTAGCTGGGACTACAGGTGCACGCCACTCAGAAGGGAAAACTTTTGTACAGAAGATTCCATTGGTAAAATGCAAAACAAATTATGAAAATAGAGAGGTCACCATTTGGAAAGATCACTGTAATAATTGTTTCTGGCAAGAGTCATCAATGGATGCTGCATAGTGAATAAAAATATGATGAGGAACAGGATATTTACTTAATCTCAAAGTATTTCTTCCTACAGTTCTTATTAATTACAAAGAGAAAAAGAGTAACTTTACGGTGGAGAAATCTGGCAGACACCACCCTAGCCAAGTGGTCAATGTTTACACCACCAGTAAAATGTCCTGTTCCGTGGGTTGACACCGTGTACACCCTGATGTGCTGCGCTGAGGAGGGCACACCGTCACTTCTGGGGTGTTCCTGCCAGAAATGCATGACCTTGGTCTGATCATGCAGAAACATTAGACAAATCCAGATTGAGGGACAGCGTGCCAAATAATTGGCCAATACTCTTGCAAAGGGTCAAGGTCATGAAAGACAAAGAAAGACTGAGGGACTGTCCGAGATTAAAGGAGACCAAGAGACTCAACAACTAAATGCAGTGGATTTAGTTCCAGGATTGGATCCTGCTCTAAGAAGAAAGGACATTTGTGGGACAGTTGGCAAAATTTGAATAAGGTCTGTAGATTATTATTATATTTTCGAGACAGAGTCTTGCTCTGTCACCCCGGCTGGAGTGCTGTAGCATCAGCCTAGCTCACTGCAACCTCAAACTCCTGAGCTCAAGTGATCCTCCTGCCTCAGCCTCCTGAGTAGCTGGGACTACAGGCATGTGCCACCATGCCCGGCTAATTTTTACTATATATGTTTTTAGTTGTCCAGCTCATTTCTTTCTATTTTTTTTTTAGTACAGACGGGGTCTTGCTCTTGCTCGGGCTGGTCTGGAACTCCTGAGCTCCAACAATCCACCCACCTCGGCCTCCCAGAGTGCTAGGATTACAGGCGTGAGCCACCGCGCCCGGCCTAGAATATGATTTTTAAAGGTTGTATTACTTAACTTTACCTTTGCGTTTGGGTATTTATATTATTTCCAGTTTTTCACATTTAAGTGTTTTAATAATATTTTGATGAGTACTCTCTTAAATAATATTTTGATGAGTACATTTTTTAAAATAATAAATTTATTGAGGTATAATTCACATACCATAGAGCTGTCCCTTGAAATTGTGCAATTCAGTGGTTTTTAGTATATTGACACAGTTGTGCAACCGTCACCACTCTCTAATTTTAGAATATTTTTATTACCCCCAAAAGAAACCCTGCACCCATGGTCAGTCCTTCCCTGCCCCATTCCCCACATCCCTGGGCGGCCACTCACTGTTCCAGTGCACATCCATTTTTGGGGAGCATCTTTGCTTTTTTTACTTTATGAAAAATTCTGTTACAGTGTTTCTGCCTTATCCACGACGATATGTTCCAAAACCCCAAGTGGATGCCTGAAACTGTGGATGGTATTGAACCTTCCCTGCACTGTTTTTTCCTATATGTACATAGCTATGCTAAAGTTTATAAATTAGGCACAGTGAGAGATGAACAATAACAATAATAAAACAGAACAATTATAACCATATATTATAATAAAAATTATGTGAATGTGGTCTCTTTCTCTCTCAAATTACCTTACCGTGCTATACCCACCTATTTTTGGACCATGGTTGGCCGCAGCCAACTGAGACCGTGGAAGCACAACCACAGATAAGAGGGTCTCCTGTGTTGGCCAATGGTGTGAACTTTAACAAGGGCTTTCGATACATCTTTCCAGACTGCCCTGCAGAAGGGTCGTCCTTGTGTATACTTCCACTAAGAGTGTCTGAGAGTGCCCTTTGCTTTACACCCTAGTGACACTGTTGTCATCATCATTTTCCTTCTTTGTCCATCGGTAAGTGACAAGTGGCATCACCTCTTTGCATTTGACTCCTTGCAACGCAGAACATCTTTTCCAATGCTGATTGGCCATTCCTGCTTCAGATTGGAGTTGAGAAAGCTCAGCGGCCTCTGTGTGAAGAGACTGGAAGTGAAGAGCCTCATGAGGAAAGAGAGGAAGGCCAGGGAGGAGGCTGCAACCAGAGGCTGCGTGGCAGTGGTGCCCTGGTGCTGGCTGTAGGAGGGCTTAGTGTAGGAGTTGGGCTTGCTCAGGGATGCCTGAACTCCTTGTTCCTCTGGAGAGTAGAGGCGGGAGTCATTGAGGCCAGGAAATAGTAGTGCCCTTGGACAAAAGTGCCCCTGCAGGTAGTCTAGGAAGACGAGTTCAAGCTTACAGTGATTGGGAAATTGTGTTAGAAACTTCCTTTCCTACCGCAATGAAGTGAGGCCATCATTTGTTTGGAGGCCATGTGTGTTTTAGTAGCAGCTTCAGAGTGAAAAAAGTAGACTGACGCAATGACCCCATAGCCCAGAATGACCTTAAATACTTCCTTTGTGGCTTGGTATAGCTTTACCCATTGACTCAGGAACTGTAGTGTGCGTGAGAGAGGGCAGAGGGCAGCCCCAGGGTGCCAGGTAGGATGCAGCGTGTTGTGTTATAATATCTATATCTACAGTTGTCCTCCTGGGCTGCATGCTAGAATCACCTGGGGGCTTTGGCTCTCCTCCTGGAGAAGGAACCGGTCTCTGGAGGCTGTGTTGGGCATCTGCACCTTGATTCTGCACAGCCAGACTTGAGAAACGGTGCTCTGATTTGAATATTAGTCAGGAGCCCAGCGCCAGCCACCCCTGGGGACTTTTCGTGAGCTTACAGAATGGCTAGGGGGAGGACTGTTCCTGGGATCATCAGTCCAGCTCTGCCCCATGGGCTTGGCCCCTCTTCCGGAATCTGTTGATGCCCAGAGCTGTCCAGTTCACAGGCTGTAACCTTTGGCTGAGAAAGAACCCAAATGTGCTCCAGACACACCCTTCTAGGGTGTCCACAGACCTTGACAGGAGCCCCGACCTTGCCTCAGCCCCCTTCCAGCACACAGTAGGTGGTTGATGGCCATGTGACCCACATGATGTCCAGTGGGGTGGTGGGGGCACAGCTCTGAGAGGCCTCCCTCACCTAGACGGAAGTGGTCACCGAACCAAGCTGAGGTGGAGGCGGGGCGCAGAGCCACACTAATGGGCTAGCCTGACGCAGCCTTTCTATTTAAAAACTTTTCATCCCAACGAAAGATGCAGACTTGGTCATCCCCCTTGTTGGCTGTGGATTCAGTTGAAGGAGGCCCTCCAGGGTCCTCAGCCTGGCTGTGGCAGGAAGGAGGCAGGAGTTCTGTTCTAGCCAAATGTCTTGCTAAGACTGCTTTGCTGTCTGCCTTATTTGTAAATCCTGCCTTTGCTGAGGGAGTGGGGAAGATGCCATGGCCCTAACCCAAATTTGTTTTTTGGCTTTGGGTGTGCAGGAGACAATTTAACACCAATTGGGATAACTTATTTCACATGGAACACTGCCCAGGCCAGGCGGGGTGGGATCTGTAGTTGATCAGATACGCTGTGTTACGGGTTTTCAAACAATCTTCCCGGACCTGCTGCAGGGGGCTGGGACATTCCAGGCCACAGAGTGGACTCTGTCCCACCCTAAACCATAGTGGTTTCCCTTTTGTTTGTTAGATATATTTGAGGTTCCACTGATGCTTTTTGAGAAAAGTGTCTACCCACTTGAACTGTTTGAAGACCACTGTTGTGCACAAGGGGGTGAGGCCAGCCTGACTTACAGCTCACCAGTGCCATTCGTATGGGACCGAGTGGATGATGATGACCACGCAGTGATGGCAACAGTAATAACAAAATGTCTAATTCCCTCGTGACTCAGAAAGCTCTTAGTAAGGCCTGTTACGTTGCTTTGGCCTCTTTTTTTTTCTTTCTTTTTTTTTTTTTTTTTTTTTTTTGAGACAGAGTCTCACTTTGTTGCCCGGGCTAGAGTGAGTGCCGTGGCGTCAGCCTAGCTCACAGCAACCTCAAACTCCTGGGCAAGCGATCCTTCTGCCTCAGCCTCCCGAGTAGCTGGGACTACAGGCATGTGCCACCATGCCCGGCTAATTTTTTCTATATACATATATTTTTAGTTGTCCAGATCATTTCTTTCTATTTTTTAGTAGAGACGGGGGTCTCGCTCTTGCTCAGGCTGGTCTCGAACTCCTGACCTTGAGCGATCCACCCGCCTCGGCCTCCCAGAGTGCTAGGATTACAGGCGTGAGCCACCGCGCCCGGCCTGCTTTGGCCTCTTAAAGGACGTTACGTTACAGTAAATCACAGTGTTGGCAGTGTTTGTGCTCGGTACCCAGGTTTTCTTCGCTGTCACATGGAGGACAGTACGTAAAGCTCTGGACAACTGCCCAAAGCCCTGGCCCACCCAACTGTAGCTTCCCAGATGACAGCCAGACAACATGGGAGGGGCAGACTCAGTGTAAGGTGGGGTTCCTGTCCTCCAGGAGATTCTGCTTGGGAGTGGCCCCCGCAGACCTGGGCCACATCAGTCAGTGACAAACTTGGGGCCTCTCAGGGGGAAACCTTGGTTCTCAAAGCTCCGCAGTCCCTTGTAGCCCTGCCTGCTGGCCGAGTGCGCAGTGTCTCTTCTCTGGCCCCTTTCTCTCTAACATCACACTCACTCTCTGGTTCAGAACTTCGCTTCCTGTCACCTGCAGGGCCCCAGCGGTCATTGCTGACACATAGGCATCCCACAGGTGTGCACATGCCTCTGCCTTTCCTGTCTCTGTGCCTTCACTTACCTTTTTCCTGAACCTGGAACACCTTCCCGTGACTCTGATTTTCTTCTGTTTGTGGAGTGCTACAGTTTAAATGTGTCCCCCAAAGTTCCTGTGTGTTGGAAACTTCATTTCCCATGCAACAGTGGTGAGAGGTGGGACCTTTAAGAGGTGATTGGGTCTTGGGGGCTCGAGCCTTGATTGATGCCATTATCTCAGGAGTGGGTTCCTGATAAAAGAAGGCGTTTGGCCCCTTTGTGCAAGCATGTTCTCTCTCTCTCTTCCTCTCGCTCCCTCTCTCTCTCCCTTGCCCTTTTATCTTCTGCGGTGGAATAATGTGGCAAGAAGGCCCTTGCCAGATACGGGCCCCTCGATCCTGGACTTCTCAGCCTCCAGAACTGTAAGAAATAAATCTCTGTTTTTTGTAAATTACCCAGTCGCATGTATTTTGTGACAGCAGCACAAAAGAGACTAAGCCATGGGAATACTAAAATATACAGCCAGTTTGGTTGATGTGAGGAGGCGTATACTGCTAACCCTACCTGGCAGAAACCATAAGCCACGGAAGAGAGGAGCGTGAAGGACTGAATAACCTTAGTGGATCGTTGCCTCCTGTTACACATCTTGCAAGACAGGAAGCTGTCCCTAGTCCTACCCTTTCCTGTGGGAAGATTGCGATCTTTAGAAGGATCCCATGTAGGCACTTTGGAAGGCAGTTTGGCAGCTTTTACAAAACTAAACATACTCTTATGATCCAGCAGTCACACTCCTTGGTATTTACCTAAATGAGTTGAAAACTATGTCCATACAGAAACCTGTGCACGGATGTTTATAGCATTTTTACTTATAATTGCCAAAACTTGACAAGGTGAATGGATAGATAAACTGTGGTACATCCAGACAGTGGAATATTATTCAGCACTAAAAAGAAATGAGCTGTCAAGCCATGGAAAGACATGTAAGAACCTTAACTGCAGGTTACTAAGTGAAAGAAGCCAGTCTGAAAGGCTAGGCATTGCATGACTACAACTTCCGGGAAAGGCAAAACCATGGAGAGATTAAAGAGATCAGGGGTGACCAGGGGTCTGTGGGGAGGGACGGATGACTAGGTGGAGCACAGAGGATTTTTAGGACACTGAAATTAGTCTGTATGGTACTATAACGGCAGATGCGTGTCTTATATTTGTCCATAGAATATTCACCCTAACATAAACTATGGACTTCGGGTGGTGACGCGTCAATAATGGTTGCTCAGTGGTGCAGCTGTGCCACTGTCGTGGGGGATGTGGGTGGTGAGGGAGGCCGTGCATGTCTGCAGGCTGGGGTTATATGGGAACTCTGTGCTTTCTGCTCAGTTTTGCTGTGAACCTAAAACTGCTCTAAAGAATAAATTCATTTAAAAAATACCAGAAGGAAATATACCAAAGTGCTAAGTATCATGTTTAAAAAATAAACCCCAATCTAGTGACTACTGAGCTCCCCAAGCTCTTCAGGTGTCCCGTGAAACAGAGGCCCTGGGCACACAGACACCTCCTTCTGGGGCCTTCCATGCCCAGGACGCCCAGGGTCACATATCTATGTGGGGAGGGGTGGGCTTGCAGTCAAGAAAGAGTTCCGCTTCTGCCTGTGGATTTGTGGATTTGCTGGTGCCCCAAAAACATGAAGACACAAAATTCTGGGGGTGAGCAGAAGCCCTCTAACCTTTCCTCCCCCTACCCCCTCAGCCCCTTTTACAAGTGCAGTGGGGTGGACTGGAAAGGCCACAGATGTGGAGTCAGACTGCCTTTGGCATTCTGCTTCCTCTTTGAACTTCAGATTCTTCATGTGTAAAATGATGGTGTTTTGTAGGATTGTTATTAAATGAAGAAACACATATAAATTGTCCAGCACGGTGTTTGTCATATGTGATGTGTAATAAATGCCCTTCTGAAGATGGAGCAACATGGCCTGGATTAACCTTCTGCCTGCAACAACCAAAAATAAAAAAATAAACGAACAGACAAAATATATGAGCCAAAGGTTTTCAGGACCCTGGATGTCAGGCAGAGAAGGACAGAGGTTCCTGAGAGACAGGAAGCAAACGAGATGAGCCCGTTGATTGCCCAGCTTACTGCTCGAGAGAACTTCCAGGCCTGGGCAGAGGGAGGGAGAAGACAGGCAGAGCCTCGGGAGACTGGGGCAGCTAGAGTGTGTAAGACTCTAGCAAAATTTTTGCAAAGCAGTATCTGATAAAGGGCTTTCATCCAGAATATATAAGGAATTCTCATAACTCAACAATAAGAAAAAAATGGGCAAAATATCTGAACAGACACTTCATTAAAGAAGATAAGGTTGGCGAATAAACAAGAAAAGATACTCACGCACAACATTAGTTACTAGAGAAATGCAAATTAAAACCACGATGAGATACTGTTTTAATATTATATAACCTACTAGAAGGGATAAAATTTAAAAGACTGTCTGTACCAAGTGTTGGCAAGGATATGGAGAAACTGGAATGCTAATGAACTGCTGGTGGGAATGTAAAATGGTAGAACTTCTTTGGAAAAGTTTGGCAGTTTCTTAAAAAGTTAGCCGTAGGTTTTCCTTAAGACCCAGCCCTTCCTCTCCTAGGTCTTTACTCAAGTGAACAGGCGGTACGTGTTCATGCAAGCACTTGCATACACATGTTGACAGCAGCTTTATTTGTAACAGCCCCAAACTGGAAACAACTCACACGTGCATGGCGAATGGATAAACAAGCTGTAGTACATCCGTACAATGGAATACCACATGGCAATACAAAGGGATAAACTCTTGATACATGGAACGACATGGATGACTCTCAGAATCATTATGCTGAGTGAAAGGAACCACACAGAGAAGAGTACATACCCCAGATTCCCTTATATAAACTAGAAAGCGCAAGCTAACCTGTGATGACAGAAAGCAGATAGTGACTGGGGAGAGGACAGGGAGGTGGGGGGTGTTGCAAAGGTGTGAAGGCGGGTGGAATCTTTGGGGTGGTGGCTGTATTCTCTGTCTTGACTGCGGTGATTTCACAGGTGTACACAAATGTGAAAACTTACCAAATTGCACCCTTTAAATACCTGTAGTTTATTTTATGTCAGTTATACCTCATTACAGCTATTATAGAAAAAGATCACTCTGGCGACAGTCTGGAGAATGGATTAAAGGGGCAGTAAGTCTAATTGCAGGGGGGAAAATGCCCATCCCTTCCTCTTGTCTCCTAAAAATTTATTCCTTATTCCTCTCACTTCACTCCTGGTTTTTGAATTTGGATTATTATACTAATATGTGATGACATTTTCTTACTTTCCTCTGTTGGGCGTTTCCTTAAAATCCTGTGGCGTGAGAGGCCGTGGGAAAGCCCAGGGGGGCTAGTTGCCTACTCTTCTTTTCCTTCTTGTGGAGCCCGAGCCTCTCCTCAGCCTGGCCACTTAGTACATTTACAGTGCAGGCTCTAGGTGAGATTGGGAGCTCACCGCCAGCGGTGGCCGAGTCTGGTTTCCACGAGGGCAGGGCCAGAGTGCAGTCACCTTGCTCCCCAGCCCGTTGCCAGCATCTGCAGAGAGCTTGGCTCTGAGGGATGGAGAAGTGTTTGGGGGTGAATAAATGGTTTCCTATTCATCAAAGGGCAGTCATAAGGTACTTAGCTACAGTGTCCCTGGCAGAGGACAGGAGGAGCTGAGGTCGCCCGTCTACATGGGGGAGGCCTTATGGTTGAGGTCCCAAGCAGAAAGTTGGCCTTGTGTGTGTGGGACACAGCAGAATGGGAGGCGGGCCAGGGTGGGCAGTTGGAGATCTGGGGCAGGGCTGGTCTTGGGTCTGAATCCTGAGCGGGTAATGTGTTGGGGGTGAGGAAGGAGCCCCTTCTCCTTATTGGGGGGCCTGCGTGTGTGGCAGGAATAGCCACAGCTGCCAGCCAGACAGGGATAACAGGACCTTCGAGTTAGAACCTGGGCTCAGATTCTCTCTCTCACCTACCTGCCTGCTGTGCGACTTCAGCATGTCGTAGGACATTTCTAGAACATGGGTTTCAGATAGGAGATGGCAGCAGCTCCTTTAGTGGTTGAGAACTCTGAGCTCAGGGTCTGGCCCGTGGTAGGCACATACTTCCTGTTAGTGGAATATAAAATCTGCTTTTTTCTCCCACCTTTTCTGTCCGTGAAGTACTTTTCTATCCATTTACCACACGCCGCAAGGAGAAAAGCTTTTCCTACCTGCTTGGCTTCTCATGGGAGCTTACTCACTGTGCGAATGACCGTCCCAACGCAAGTGGCTTCCTTCCTTGCTTTGTCTCTTGCGCTAGGTGGTCAGCGTGGTGAGAAGGGACCTTCAGTAGCTGAAGGACTCAGCTGCAGGGATGGAGAGCGAGGGGGAGGCTGACGGCAGCAGGCCACAGGCCTCAGAGAGAGGAAACCAGAGGAGAGTGTAGCTGGACAGGGTAGAGGAAGGCCTGCCGTGGAGAGATAAATTGGCAGGAAGTCCCGCGGAGCCCGGGATGCTCTCAGAGCGTCCACTTGAAGCTGCTGGCCGTGCTGCCATTCGCTTTATTTGATTGCCCAAACCATAACTCGGTGCGTCTGCTTCTCCAGCCCGGCCCGGCAGCAGTGCCCTGGTGTGTGGGATTCATCTCGTCTGTCCCTTTCGGCGATCTGTCCTGCAGGCTGGGCTTCTTCATGCCCGTCCTGTGGATGGTGGACGGGGGTAGGCACACCACGCTAAACTTCTGCGCCCCTGTGCCCTTCTGCTCTTTGCCACCGACGTTTTACAGTGGGTTAAACAAATAATTCTACAGAGGCCACAGCGACCTACAGGGAGGAAGTGGTGTTGTGTTTGGAGGTGGTTTTGTGCCACGTTTGTGAGCAGAATTATGTTCGCAAGTGAGCTGCTTTAACGTTACTT
>RJWJ010044975.1:0-11945 GCA_004363605.1 Indri indri
AAAGCTTTATAGTTTTTGCTCTTATGTATAGGTTTTGGAAATACTTTGGTTAATTTTTTATACGGTGTTAGGTAAGTGCCCAGCTTCATTTTTTTTTTCACATGGATATCCAGTTTTCCCAGCACCAGTTGTTGAAAAGATTGTCCTTTCCCTCATTGACTGGTCTTGGCACCCTTCTCAGAAATCATTTGATTATATACACAAGGTTTTGTCTTTGAACTCTCAATTTTATTCCATTGGTCTGTATGTCTGTCTTTATGCAGTACAACACAATTTTGATTACCTTAGCTTTGTAGAAAATTTTCAAATCTGTGAGTACTCCAGATTTTTCCTTCTTTTTAAAGATCATTTTGGCTAGTTTGAGTTCCTTGAGATTCCATATGAATTTTAGGATGGGATTTTCTATTTCTGCAAAAAATGTAATTGGAATTTTGATAGTTATTGCATGGAATCTGTAGATCACTTGGGTAGTATTGACACCTTAACAATATTAAGTCTTCCAATCTATGAACATGGGATGTGTTTACGTTTACGTATTCATATCTTCTTTAATTTCTTTCAGCAATGTTTTGCAGTCTTCAAGTATGAATCTTTCACCAACTTGGTTAAGTTAGTTGCTCAGTATTTTATTTTTTATTCCATTGTAAGAGGAATTGCTTTCATAATTTCCTTTTCAGATTATTCATTGTATAGTTCTCTTGTTAATGAATTCTGAATTGTTTTTGACACAAATTATTCCTCATTTTAAAATACATTTTTACTGGGTATAGAATTTAGTGTTTTTTTTCCTACCTTTCATATTTTCTGATGATAATTCTATAATTCTTCTATTTATTCTTCTTACAAAATCGTACTTTCTATTTGCATCATTTTCTCTGTTATTTTCTATTTTATAAATATAATATGTCTTTAGTATTTTATAGTTATCCTGCCTGGTAGTTTAGAAATAACTTTATTTATAATTTGTCATCTTCTACTAATTTGGGAAAATTTCAAGTCATTTTTTCAAATATTTCTACAACTCCATTATGCCTCTCTTTTCTTATTTTTATCTTTTTGTCTTAGATTTCATATAAGTTGATTGCTTTCTGTGTTGACTCTTTGATGGTTTTAAATATTGATAAATGTGTGAACTTGATTACCTGGCATTTTGTTTTACTTTGTTCTTTTTTTAAAATGTTGCTTTTTATAGTTGGGAATGATGCTATTTTTAGCTTTCAACATCATTAATAGATGTCAGAAATCACCTTTAAAGCTTTTCTTTTCTTTATTTTACTAGTAAGCATTTTTTTTTTTTTCATAAATAAGGCAGAGCTGGTAAAAAACAAATTCGGGGTTTGCAAGTCTGAATATATCTTTATTTTAATCCATTGTAGTGCTTGGCTTTCCAACTTTAAACAGAATTTTGTGCTAAAAATAATTTGTCTTTAGAGCATAAGAATCCTTAGCCATTTATCTGCTCCAGAGATTATTAATTTACTCATTTTAATATTAATTAATGTTATAAAGTTTACTCAAGATCCAGAAATTTTTCTAGCATTGTAAGAATTCACACCCCCATAATATGCTGAAATAAAAAAAAGAATCCACAAAATTAAACTGATTCAGAAATGCCTATATCTATAATTTCATTTATCTAATTATATTTTTATATTTTAGTAATATTTAGTAACTTATAGAAATATGATAGAATCTAAGACTATAGAACAGTTGTAGCAATTTTTTTTTCAAATTGCATTAAAGATAAACTCAAATCTTATTATTACTAACGAAATAATGCTTTAACATTATATTTGCATAGTGCGAAAACCAGAGGAGAAATATAGTGTTGGTTTTAAAATTCCATAAAATGACTATATTTTCCCAATGATCCATCTATTTATCGGAACAATACAGAAAAGTCCTTAATATAATTTAGAAACATCATTATTCATACATATACTTTTAAAGTCCATAAGTCATGCCAAAATTTATGTTTCTGTCTATCTTTTCTTCTTACCCTGTAACTTAGAAATCACTACCATTACTCAAACTACTAGTTGAATCTATTTTCTTTTCTTCTCCTGAACTATAACTTTGGCAAGTGAAAACAAACAAAAAACATTTTTAAGAGAAAATGACTATTAATTATTTTTTTACTTGCTTTTGGAATTATTTACTATTTATCCAGACTAAATATTTGATATTATACATGATTAGTTATTCTCCAAAGGTTCTCAGAGGAAGAAAGAAATGGGAAAAGGAAAGTTTAAAGGAGAAGGGGGGAGGACTGCTCTAAGCAAATATGAAATCACAAAAGACTAATTATATTACTTCTGCAAGCAGGTGAGATGGTGTAGGTCCAGGACAATATATTTTTAAACTAAACACATACATAAGAGAGAGAATTTGTAAACCAACATAAAAGATAACTGGAGACTTTGGGAATTCCTTCATGTCATACAATAAACAAAGTCAGCAACAAATATTCACAGAGGTGCAAAAACAAACAGAAGTCCACTAAATTAAAACAGGTGATCTTTCATTTGGACAGAAAGGTCAAAGAAGTACCTTTTCAATGTTTCTTCCATTCTTGTCCAAATATGCTTCTCAAATGAACAACTTTGTTCATGTCAAATGTCTACCAAAGTGGCCAATGTGATTTCAAGTTTTCCTTGATTAAATTATTTCAATTAGAGAGATATGTACATGAATTAATATTTTAGGGAATACACACCTGGTTCAGAAAGACAAACAGATTAAGAAGATTCTATTAGAACAGAACATGCTACTAAGTATGTTTGCCTAATTTTGCTTTTCTGGAACCTTGTCAAACATAGTCATCACCAACTAAAGACCCGCTGAAACCTACAGATCTTCCAGGTGAAATTATATAATGTAATTCTCAGGGACGCAACTACAAAATTGTGGGAATTGTTATTAAATTTTTATAGACTCTGGCATATGACACCAGTTTGATAAAATCTTCTGATTTTTTCAGCTGTTGGCACTAGGTCAAGAGAAAGAATGATTGGTTCTAGAACAGTCCTCTTCTTCCTTCTTATAGACTCACAAGAGAATATGACAAGGTCTTTCAAAGAGCAAAAGTAGTATTGCTAAAATCCAGGAAAGTTCCCATATAAATAACATTTTTTAAAATATGATCATATGCCAAAGGTAAATAATAGTCATACGCTCCACAAAGTGGAAAATGTCACTAGTCCTCCAAAATAAAACATTACGATTAATAATAAAACACAAAAGAATATTTCCAAAATCAATTTTGGCAGAATGTCAGTTTTAAGGTTACTATATGATAACTGAAAATATGGAAATATTTAACTAGTATTCTCAATGAGGAAACATTTTAAGATAAACTATTTGAAAATTAATGAGAGATAATATTGGCACATTTGTTATATACCATCAACACTGTCTATTGGCTCCTCCCACTCCCAAAATAAAAAACACTGACACAACTAAAAAATATTTGTAAAAATCATAACTTGGCATTGATGTTTTTTATGGAACAATAAAAATAAATATTACAACAGAAAAATAAAGACAGGGACAAATGCAGATAACTTATCTAAGAAGAAGTAAATATATTTAACAATAATTTTGATACTAACTGCAGAAGTTATAGAAAATTGCCACAAGTAAACCACAATGAAATTTATTTTTCATTAATGTTTATGGTTTATGAGTAATTCTTATACATTATTTTGGGAGAATACATTTATTTGTCTCCTTAAAAACTTTGTTACACATATTAAAAGCAATAAACATTCAAATATTTGATATATTTGGAATTTTATGAGTTGACTTTTGGTGAAAATTTAGATACAATCAAAAATATAATAGTAATCTTTATAACAGACTTATTTGTAATCCACAAAAAATTTTAAAACTTGAAATAGCCAAACAGGAGAATGGTTTAACCAATTGTCATATACCTACAAAAGAGAAAAATGCAGCCATTGAAACCATGCAATTTTTACTTTAATTAGAAAAATGTTCAGAACATAATAAATATTCAAGTTAAGCAATTGAACTTCTTTTTTACACAGTAAGATCTTAATTTTGTTATGTATGTACAATGTGTGTTTATATATTTATATATATATATACACACACACACACACACACACACACACACAGAGAGAGAGGACCAACTTTAACATTAGTTCTGGGCCTCTATATTTGTGATTTGCATACATATTTTTAAGTTCTTTCCAACTTTTTCCGTGTTCTAAATGATATACATACTGAACAAATATTATACTTGTAACCAGAAAACAGATGTCAGATTTTCTAAAAAATTACAATTTTAGGAAAAGAAAGAAATTACTAACAACCATAGACATTTTTAGAGTCAGAGGTATTTTTATGATTATCAAAGCAATTTGTGAGATTTAATAGCTGGATTTACATTATAAAAGAAATATGTATTTTTAAATTATTGACATGCTCTTTTGATTAAGTATGCTACCAATTCTTAATAATTTCTTAAATAAAGAAAGAAATAGAGGTCAGGGTCATAACATAGCAGGAAATCAAACTAATTACCACACCCAGCATGCAATTGTTTCAAAGGATACTTTTAAAGTTAGAAAACATTTTTAAGTGTATTTCAAAGTTTTGTCTTAAAACATAAACAAGATAATAAAAGCCAAAAGCAATGCTTGTACTGTGATTTCTCTGTATATTTTAATGTGCTTGGAATAAAAACTATTTCTGTTTAGCTGATCAAAGCTGTTTTAGTTTTCTTAAGAAGGTAGAAGAACTTCACCTGTGAATTTTTATAGAAGCCTGGGGAAACACTCAGCAGGATCTAACTTTTTGTTGTGGGTAAAAAACATTTTTCCCGTTATGTAAAAGTTTGCTCTTTATTTGGGAGGAGGAATCCCCTGGTGAGGTGAGTTTTGGCAGAAAAAACACAATAGAACATACATCTTGAGAGTCGAAGGCATCAAAGTGAGGTACGAACAATTGAAGATCTATTCACCATCTATATTATCAAAAATAATGTTCTCTCAAAGAAAATGATACAATTTTGCAAAAGTACACTTGAATGTGAAACATTTAGCTTGTCTTCATTTTAAAATAGTGTTTATGAGTCTTATATAATGCTAAGTTTAAAATCCCTGATTGTATTCTCCTTCCTATATCATTTAATCAGTGCACAGCAATATCCACTTTATATCCACTTTTATATGCTCGATATGATATCTAAGCCACACAACATTCAGAGACAATTTACAAAGACATGTTTTTTCAAATTGGATGGTGGGATTTTTTTTTTTGTTTCAAACAAAAATCAGTTTAAAAATGAATTTAATATTTTTGTAAGATGCTTAAGGAAGTATTTATACTAGTATTATGGATGAGTTATGTCCACTCAGATTTATGTCAAAGGCCTAGCCCCAATACTTCAGAATCTGATCTTGATTGGAAATAGGGCCATTGCAGATGTATTTACTAAGATGAGGTCATACTGGTGTAGGGTAGGCTCCTAGTCCAGTATGATTGATGTCTTTATAGAGAGGTGAAGTTTGGACACTCATTCAGGGACAATACGATGTGAAGCATGGAATTATGCCACCACAAGCCAATAGCTTGCTGACAAACCACCAGAAGCTAGGAGAGAGGCATGGAACAAATCCTTCCCTGGAGCCTTCAGAGTTAGTATTGGCTCTGCTGACACCTTACTCTTGGACTTCTAGTCTCTAGAAATATGAGACAATAAATTTATATTGTTTACACCACTAAATTTGTGGTATTTTGTTACAGCAGTCCCAGAAAACTAACATGATCACCAACGGAATAAACGTCATAGAAAAATGTTTTTAAAAATTCAGTATTATGAGTATTAAATAAAGTAGAGGTCAACATTGATAGAGCAAATTTGCTATGGATATTTAATACAGGACAGTTCTGACTGATTTATAACATTTTTCAAAATGCTATCTAATTATTCTTGGGTAGATGTAATGCTATACATAATTACATCCATTACTTTATGAGTCTTATAAAATTATATATGGATGCACTTCATTTTATTGTACTTCACTTTATTGCACTTCAAAGATACTTCGTTTTTTGCTAATTGAAGGTTTATGGCAATCCTACATTGAGCAAGTCTATTAATGTCATTTTTCCAAGAGCATGCACTCACTTTGTGTCTCTGGATAACATTTTGGTCATTTTCACAATATTTCCATTATTTGCATTATTATTGTCTGTTCTGGTGATCTGTGATTGGTGATCTTTGATGTTACTATTGTCATTGTTTTGAAATTCCACAAACCAGGTCCATATAAGACAATAAATTTAATTAATAAATGTCTGGTGTGTTCTCACTGCTTTACCAACCAGCCATTCTCCCTTCTCTCTCCCTCCTCTTGGACCTTCTTATTCCTTGAAAAACAACAATATTTAAATTAGGCTAATTAATAGCCTCACTACTGGCATCTAAGAGTTCAAGTGAAAGGTAAAGTTGCATATCTCTCACTTTAAATCAAAAGCTAGAGATGATTTAGCTTAGAGAAGAAAGCATATAGAAAGCTGAGATAAACTGAAAACTAGGTCATGTGTGCCAGTTAGCCAAGTTGTGAATGCAAAGGAAAAGTTATTGAACGAAATTAAATGTGCTACTCCAGTGAAGGCACAATGATAAAATGTGCAACAGTCTTCTTGTTGATATGGAGAAAGATTCCGTGGGTTGAATAGAAGATCAAACTAGCCACAATATTCCCATAAACCAAAGCCTAATCCAGATCAAGGTTATCTATTCAATTCTAAGAAGGCTGAGAGAGGTAAGGAAGTTGCAGAAGAAAAGTTTGAAACTAGAAGAGATTGATTCATGAGGTTTAAGGAAAAAAGCCATCTCCATAACAACGCAAGGTGAAGAGACAAGTGCTGATGTACAAGCTACAACAAATTATCCAGAAGATCTAGCTAAGATAATGGATTAAGGTGGCTACACTAAACAACAGATTTTTCAATGTAGATAAAAGAGGCTTCTATTGGGAAAAGATGCCATCTAGAACTTTCATAGCTAAAGAGGAGAAGTCAATGCCTGGCTTCAAAGTTTCAAAGGACTAATGCAGATAGACTGACTCTCTTTTAAAGTTCTAATGTAGCTGGTGACTTTAAGTTGAAGTCATGCCCGTTTACCATTCCAAAATCCTAGGGCCCTTAAAATTATGGTGAATCTGCTTTATCTGAGCTCTGTAAATGGGAAAACAAATGGTGGATGACAGCATATCTGTTTATAGCACGAGTTATTGAATATTTTAAGCCCACTGTGGAGACTTACTGCTAAGAAAACAAGACACCTTTCAAAATATTACTGCTCATTGACAATACAACTGGTCACCCAGGAGCTCTGATGGAGATGTACAAGGAGATTAATGTTGTTTTCATGCCTGTTAACACCTGTCCTGCAGTAATTTCAAATCTTATAATTAATAATTAAGAAAAACATTTTATAAGGCTAAAGCTGCCATGGATAGTAATTCCTCTGATGTATGTGGACAAAGTAAATTGAAGCCTTCTGGAAAGGATTCATCAGTCTAGATGTCATAAAGAACAGTCATGATTGATGGGAGGAGGTCAAAATATCAACATTAACAGAAGTTTGGGAGAAGGTGATTCCACCCTTCCTGGATGACTTTGAGGTGTTCAAGACTTCAGTTGAGGAAGTCACTGTAGAAGTGGTAGAAATAGCAAGGGAACTAGAATTAGAAGTGGAGCCTGAAGATGTAACTGCATTTCTTCAATCTCATGATCAAAGTTGAACAATTGAGGAGTTGCTTCTTTTGGATGAGCAAAGTAAGTGCTTTCTTGAGATGGACTCTACTCGTGGTAAAGATGCTCTGAACACTGGTGAAATTGCAACAAAGAGTTTGGAATATTATATAAACTTAATTGATAAAACAGTGGCAAGGTTTCAGACAATAGATTCCAATTTTGAAGTTCTTCTGTGGGTAAAATGGTATCAAATAAAATTGTATGCTACACAAAAATATTTTGTGAAAAGAAGAATCAATCATTGTAGCAAACTTCATTGTTGTTTTATTTTAAAAAATTCCCACAGCCACCTCAATTTTCAGTGACCACCACCCTAATAAATTAGCAGAGATCAACAGCAAGCCAAGACCTTCAACGAGCAAAAAGATTATGACTGACTAAAGGTGCAGATGATCATTAGCATTGTATTACAATAAAGTATTCATAATTAAGATACATAAATTTTTTTAGACATAATGCTATTGTACACTTAGACTACAGTATAAAGATAAATGTTTATGTGCATGAGAAAACCAAAAATTTGTGACTCACTTTATTATAATATTCATATTGTGGACATCTGAAACTGAACCTGCAATGTCTCCGATGTATGCCTGTATTTTAGAAAAAATGTTTTTAAAACATCACGCAACTTCTTAAAAATATGATAGATTTTAAACTTCACATCATTTTATTTGCTGTGACTCAGCATTTAAGAGGTGTGCCTCTTGCTATTACTTTCTTCCCAGATAATTTATAATGAACTTACTTTCATTAGATGGGTAGCAATAATGTTAATGGTGAAAAGAGCACTGATCAAGAAGGGATGAGTCAATCAGCTTCAAAGAAATTTAAGAAAGATCGATATATTTGTTTAAAATGAGCAGTTCATGGTCAGCACACATGAAGATGAATTATTCTGTGTTATGTGGAATATCACCACAGGGAACAAGTCCACTGAACTCTAAGATTGGTGAGGGGTGAGTAGGTTGCCTCCTGGGGCTACCTGGTGTTTCTATAATTTAATGAAAGATAAAGGATTGATGAGTGACTCAGATTTGTTAGTGTTTTCCTGTTTAACCAGTACATCACGTTATAGTTTCCAACAATTGAATTTGCCAATGAAAAATAGTTCACTATTGCTCTCTGCTTTATTACTTAGTAAGATATTTATAGAATTTTTCAAAGTTATCTTTTTTAAATTCACTAAGATTTCATTTTAAATGTCATATTTGTAGGACAGACAAATTTACATAAAATTAAGGTAATTCAAGCTAATTCTAAGAAAAAAGTTAAAGAACAAAGTTAAATAACAAATAATCATGCTTCATTCTGCTTACAACATTCTAATTATTAATAATTACAATGTAGGCTTTGACCACTTGTTTTGACAAACATAGCCATCATTTCAACATATGCTTTTGTGGTTTGTAAACTAACATTCAAACCTAAAAAGAACTACAGTGTAGGAGAGTTAGGAGAGCAGGAATAAAAGACAAAATGTCCCCACAATATTTTCTAAATTATAATCAGGGGTTTCTTCTTTTGGTTTTCTCTTTATAAACAATGTTTCTTCCTATCCTACTTTCTCTGTAAAGAGTTAATCATGATTGCAGAGTGAGTAGTTTATTTCTGTTTACTCATCTGCTGATTTCAACGTTCCTTTGATGATCAGGAAGATTCTTCTAAATCTTGTAATTTTCTGTCAAAGATTTCTGATTAGTTTCAATTATTTGCTGAACATATAGTTCTATCTAAGACAAGTGTACCTACTGAAAATCATCCAAAAAGTATGCATTATGACTAAATGCCAAGGATTAGTAGAATTTTCCAGGCTATGTAGAAAATTTTCCTACAAATAAATCTGTAAAGCATTTTTAAAAATATACCCCACTTCTTTTAAAATGGAGAATATATAAATTCTAGAAATCAAAAAACTGAAAATAGTTAATTTTAATTTTAATTCTTTTTACTTCTAGTTTCAGAACTACTGGGGCACATACTGATTTTATTTAAAAGTAAAATTTTGTGGCTATAGGGTGATTTTAGGTACTTACATGAGGAAGTTTGTAATTTTAAAAATATTTTCCTGCCACTATATTGGTTTAGAACTTGAATTTATAGTCAGCTAAAGGCATCAATGTAAGGGACAAAAAAATGTGATTTAGTTGTGATCAGAACCAAAAATACTAACCTTTTTGTTATGTCTGTTTTTCCGGGCACCCTGTTTATTGTCCACTTTTTTAGTTTTTCTATATTTCACTACTTTATTTTTCTCAATCTAAAGAATGAATTTTGTTCTCACACTAAAAGAAGGAATGGTTTTGGATATTCTCACTATTTTCTGAAGTAATATTTATTGCTAAAATCTTTTTCACAAGATTCTAATTTTAAGTAATGCGCAAGAAACAAAGGGCTCTTTAAAACCATGTATTTCATAAGTGTTCTTTTATATAGTAACTTAAGACGAGACATGTATATATTCAAATAAAAGTAGAGAATATATTAATTGGAATAATATGTTAAAGTGGTAAATTGAAATCATGAAGATGTTCATATTTAATATATGTAAAAACAATGAGAGATATGAATATTTGCATACATATAACCAACGGTTCTAAATATAGGGTATTTTGTTGGTTTTATTCATTTGATATTTTTTCTTTGTTTGCATTTTAATTGAGTATAAAATCATTCAGGAAATAAAGAGCACAAATCTTAACTCTAAATTTACCTATATAATCATACATATACATGTAAATCATATTTACCTACATATATATACACCTATATATATATAATCATTACCTAGAGCATAATATAGAATATTTATCTCACCCAAAAATGTTCCCTCATGCTCAATTTCATTCAATACCCACGTGTGCTCTCTCCTTGGAGAACTTTATTCTGAATTGTATCACCACCAATTGGTTTTGTCTGTTCTTGAACATACCCTTACCAAGACAGAGAAAGTCATTGTATTTGTCAAGGTCTCTTTATAGCGGGGGTTCCCAACCTTTTTGGCACCAGGGACCAGTTTCGTGGAAGACAATTTTTCCAAGGATTGGGGTGGGGGCGATGGTTTCAGGCTTATTTAAGAGCATTACATTTATTGTGCACTTCATTTCTATCATTATTACATTGTGATATATAATAAAATGATTATACAACTTACTAGAATACAGAATCATTTGGAGCCCCGTGCTTGTTTTCCTGCAACTAGATGGTCCCGTCTAGGAGTGGTGGAAGACAATAACTGTAAATACAGATGAAGCTTCGTTTGCTCACCTACCACTCACCTCCCGCTGTGTGGCCTGGTTCCTAACAGGCCACAGACTGGTACTGGAGTTTTAATGCGTAGAGACCTTAGATCTACTCAAGGTACATTTAGATTCTGACATACAGTAGAGACACTGGAGAGACACTGCCCTTTAATAAAAAGAGACTATATGAACACTGTCCATTTGTCTGGGGAAGCAATAAGAAAGAATTCTTCCTGCAAGAAATGCCTGGCACAGCCTGACCTTTGTCCCTCTCTCCCCCGGAAGCAGGATGTCCCTCAGAGCTTTGTCCAAAAAGTTGTGTATGTATATGATGGGCTGCCTTTTCCAGGTCTCTTAGATGTGATGCACGTGGGCACTCATAGTTGAGACTCCATCCACTCTGGATGAGCCTTGGAAGGCCAGCTTGCAATCATTACAGGCTTCTTTGATCCCAGCTGCCTATCTGTAAGTAATAAATCTTCTTTGTGTAACTTCTTGCCTATGAGTGTATTTTGTGTTACCAGACTCAGAGAAGTTGATAACTAGTGCACAATAACCTGCTTTGCACCTGTCCACACCTCTGACCTATACAAACTGTGAAATAATAAGTATTTGTTTGTTGTTGTTCCTGTTTGTGGTAGTTTTCTGTAGAGCAACAGAAAAGTAGTAAAACAGTAAAAGAGTTCCTTGTTAGAAATAATAAAAACAAAAACTATTTTATCAGGGACATTAAAGAGACACAATGACAATGAGCTCCAAAGAACATGAAATTCAACAAAAATAGTTATTTTATTTTATTATTTATGTATTTATTTTTATTTCAAAATATTAAGAGGGTATAAATGTTTTTGTTACATGGAGACAAGTATAATGCTAATGTCAGGGCTTTTAGTGTGCCCATCACAAGAA